>JAZHYW010003986.1:0-185384 GCA_037355805.1 Ixodes ricinus
ATTATCAGAGGCGTGTTTCTCCCTCTTACTGTACGGTCCTGCGGAAACATGGTTTCCGAACAAGCTTGAGGCGTATGTCTGTCGAGGTTTTTGTCATCGTGTCTGCAGCCGACACCGTGTCCACTGTACGATGTGTCGGCAGTGTGATTCCGGTTTCAGAATTACTTTTGACGAAAAGTGACGTGGGAGAGTTGTATCAATGCCGTGCAAGGTCCTAAACAGGAATCGCAAATCCCCTTTCACTTGACCCCGGTGCAAGCTTAGCATGTTGGCGAGTTCCGAATCAACTTCACTGTCTGTAACGCGTGCTTACATTAACGTCACATCAGCCGCCATTGCCCATACCAGGCTCCTGTGCCCGTACCTTCTGCAGCATACATTTCGCACCATTGAATTTGTTCTTCTCGGCAAGCCGGAAAATAAAGTGATGCGATTGTGCGAAATGCATGCTGCAGAAGGTACGGCAACAGGAGCCTGGTACGGGCAATGGCGGCTGGCACAGTGCCGTTTGACGTCATGTACAAGGCAGGTATACCTTCCTTAAGGTAAGAATGAAAACAAACTGTTTTACAAAAAAAACTTGGTTTTACTCATGAGTTACTTTTGAAGTTTTCGACACAATTGAATGACGCATATAATCGCAAAGATGCTTACTGTTTTTTTCTACTTCGGTCTTTAAAGGGCAACTCCGGTCCATACTTTCGATTTTGGGATTATGACTGTTTTTAGCGCAGCCAGCGTCCCTGAATTGCAAGGTGCAATTTTTTTCTCGTTATCGTGCGTAGTTTTAAAGATATCGACGCCTCAAAGTTCTGTTTGGGGCGCGGCCGACAAAACCGGAACTAGCCGCTCGAGGCCCCGGCAACACTGGAAATCGGGGACGTGACGTCAGGATCGTTCTCGTTCAACGAGTACGCAGGCCAAGCGGCACCTACCTCTGTTGCGCTAGCCGTCTAAAGATAGAAGGTAAGCTGATTTTGTTTGAATTCTGTATACGTGGTAGTTATCCAGCATATGTAGCAAGAGTTTAGTGCGTATACCCAAAAGCTAGCGACTGAAAAACCTGTCAACTCGTTCGGTGCAGTACTCGGCGGCCACCGCCATGCGTGCACTATGCCGTACTCGTGGCTTGTATACCCAAAAGCTAGCGACTGGAAAACGAGTGAACTCGTTCGATGCCGTACTCGCGGCTGTCGCCGTGTGTGCTGTCTCCCGTACTCGTCGCTAGGGCCTAAATTGTCATCGGGGCTCCGTGGATGGAGCGGCGTTGCTCTACGCCGCGCTGCCAGTGACGTACAGTACTGGGGCCCTCTCGCCTTCGCGCTGCGGGTTAGTCCCAGACACGAAGCTTTGAGGCTCTCCGGCGCGGGCCGCGGCGCCCGAACAGACGTGTGCTGGGCTGTACACGTCTGTTTTTTGTCTTCTTTTCCCCAGGTGCCTATAAAGCCGAATTTGTAAGCTGCAACACTAATTTACCCCATAAGTGCGTCTAGGTGGTAAATCTAATTTGTAAAATAAAAATTTAAAAAAAAAACGTGCCGCACTAAAAAAAAAGAAAATAAAGTTCATTCGGCAGACATTTTCTTCTCAAAGTTAGCAAAGTTTTTGTGGGTGATAGAGGAAAACAGAGAACGTTAGCGAGGTGAGAAGAACACTTCTTTCCCTTCCTCAATCCCACCCCCACCCACAACAATTTTTTTAATTAGAATACATAGGATTTTTAAAAAGTTTGCCTTCGTAACTTTTAACTAAGGCAAGTGTTTTCTTTTTTTGGCATTTTTAAATAATATATTTACCTTCAGCCGAACTTGGGTAAATGAGAAAGTTGTAACTTACAAATCCGAACTTTCGCGATTTTTTAAGTCCTTTCTGGTATCCACAAGCGCAATGTTAATTAATACTGCTGAGTAACGGGTTCGAACGATTGGGAGGCGATCGAATGTTTACATCGCATGATCGAGCTTCACGCTTCGGCTGTTCGCTAGTAGTCGTTACGGGACCTGTGTACTACGCACGAGATTGCGTAGTAAATAAGCAGTGATGCAAAGCAGAACATTGTTTTCCTCTTTCATTATAAACTTGAGTGATTGGAGCTAGTTAGTGGTTTTACTCTACATGCCCCCTTCCCCTTCCAACGGACATTCAATAGAGCGTGAATGCTCCATCTTCAACACTGCACTTGACAATGACTGTTTTATTTATTGATCTGGATACTTTTATCGTGTTTACCTTTTTTGTACAATATGCCACTTAGTAATGCTACGTTCATTGCTATGATGACTGCATGTTTTACCTTACATCTTCAGTGTGGTTCGGCTGGAATCATCCTTTTCACTAATTCAATGCAGTATGTGTATCAACAATCCACAAAAGTTGGTTTTTTATCTCTGCCTCCTTTCTATATGGGTAAATAAAGCATTTGATTTTGAATCCCCACATCAAGGTCGTGTGCCGATTTCCACACTAAAAGGGCTTCTTTAGTTTTTTTTTCAGCATATATGTCGTTTAGTAAAGCCATCGACGAAGACGATAGCTGGAGCCTTGACCTAAATTCACATGACCCACTGCCACCTGCTGACGAACTTCACAGGGAGAATGAAGAGGCACAAGAGACAGATGCTTCCGAAAAGTCTGGTCAGATTTATTTACAATACACTAGTACCACATGCATTTTGTATCTTCGGCATCTTCCAAAGAACAGCTGGGCAGTCTTGGGCGCAGCGCGTTTCTCGCTAAAACGAGTCTTGAAGTCCTCACAAGCAAATAAACAACAGGCTATACCGAAGCTACACGGGCTACAGATAAAAGCAACGGCTAAACACGCCAATCATAAGCCGAAGTAGCGGTGGTAGCGGCACAAAGAAGCGCGAAGCGCGCGCGACAAGTGCGCCCGTCCGGACCGGAGGAAAAGAAGAGAACGATAGTGACGTCACCGCCCAATGTTGCTTTAGTGATCGGCAACCCGCTGGCCGCCCGCTAAGGAGCAGCGGCTCGCGGCGGGTCGCATTTTTATTATCGGCATTAATTGAGAACGCGGCGTCGCCCGGACGTAATTTTTTGGCTGGGGTCGTATTTTGTGTCACTGCAGCGATACCAGTAATTTATTTCATTTTTAGTTTTGGTCGGAGTTGCCCTTTAAGTAAGATAAGGCTCCCAATGTTTACAGGGACGAGTGAACCTTACTAGAGTACAACATCTGAATGTCAAATTAAACAAAACCTCCAAATGTTTGACTTCACTTACACGTCAACAGCGCGATTTAAAAACTATACGCAAAAAAAAACACGGCTGGTCTTTAGAATTTTTTGAGACAATGTCCTTACTTTGCTTCAAGATGGATTCAAGTGGAGGTAGTTGTCCGAGTATCAGCAAAAAGATACACGAGTCCTCGTGAAGCCCAGTAAAGGTATTTATTGTACATAATTCATTAAAGCAATCTGTGTCCTCGACGCACTGTATAAATTAAGTACCTAAAATGACGCGGGACTACAAAAATAGAGTGAACAGGTGAGGGCGTGAAAGAGATTCCTAAACCCAACCCTAGGACGGAAAACTTTTTTCGTGAATAAAGGAGTGCTACGACGAATAATCGCATTACGATGGAATGACTCGTAGCGACTTCGTGTGCACTGTGATGGACAGTTGCGTTCTGAATTCACGTGCCGCTAGGCTCGATAGAGCAGCACTGAGGCTTTCGTGGAACCACCGAAGGTTCAATGCGACGTAATAATAAATGCGCGATGTAATGAATACTTTATAATTGTGTTGATGTTTCCGATTTCCGCATTGTCCTACTTATTCTTGTGCTACTAGTCCCCTGAGATATGTTCAAACGTTTATTTTTGTGTTATCCGAGAGTTTGTATTATCGCACTAAGCCGAGTGTCTTTAAACTCTGTGGGCAATGGGCGGGATTAGGGATATGGCGTTGTCTCGAAGGAAAACAAAAAAGAGTAAGTATAAACTATAAGGAGCCACAACAACCTAGATCAGCATTTAAACACAAAAATAAATGTTACTGTAAGTATTCACGAAAACCTAAGGTGGATTAATATATGTACTTTATCTTGATTCTTAATATTCAGCTAATTATGATATTACACGACGATTTTGGCCAAGAAAATTCTCAGGGTATACATGCAAGCTCCCGAGAATTCGGAACATTCGCACAGTGCGAAATAGTCGTGAGAATGGTAAAGCTACTGTCGACAATATGCGATAGTTCTGACAAAGGATACTAGGCTCAACCTACTATCAGCAAAGATTGAAACGCGAACGCCGGAAAGCGTGGACTTCGGTACATGCTGCGCGCTATCTGGAGGCGATTAAACTGTGCAGTGGAAAAGGGTGCTGCAACGGGGGTGTACGCATCCGAGAAAGCAGATACTCTCGTAGCCCCCTCTGCACTCCGCAGTTTCATCAGCCGCCAGCCGCGTTGCCTTGTACCGACGGCCACGCGGAATTTTTCGAAAAGAATTTCTCAAAAGGCCGAGCGGAATTTTGTAAAAGGAATTTAAAACGAAAAACAATTTTACCATAGTTACACAGACATAAAGCAAGGAGACAAAGAACGGGGATGCTGGTGGATGCTGGTGGTGACAATTTTCAATTAGTGATGTGGCGAAGGGACCAACGTTGCGATTCAGTTTCGCTCTTGCATCTTCATTCGCACATTTGTAGCGCGTAGCGGCGCCATTTCTTTGGACGCACTTTTTTACGCCTGTAGTATCGGTTCTGCTGGCAACGGGCAGCGGTTCCGGCTTCATTGGAAGGACCGCCACCAGCTGCGTGCCGGTTGGAAGTCTTCCGCGGACCAGACCTGGCCCGCGAACTGGGGTTTGGAGAGCCCTGCCTTAAGCGAACATGGTTGCAAACTATGTTACCTATTCGATATATGTATTTTTTTTTAATTTCTATTTGAGTTGCACTAGACTGAATATTTGAATTATTTGTTTTATTCTAAGAAAGGATATACCGATAGTGACTCATCACTTGAAAAAAACGCAATCAAGATATGACGATATGTCTTTTTTGTATTTTTATTTATTTTTATTTAGAGGATACTACAGGCCATTGAAGGCCCAAGTAGGAGTGGGGTACAACATATGCATTCACACATACAACAACAAACAAATAACACGACATTAAAAGGTTTACAACAACCAACTAGCAAATACGCAGGATATATATCTTTAAAAAAAGGGTGGAGGGAGAACAGCAACCATCATGCAGCATGTAATTCAATCATGCACTAATAAAAATGACCTATCCAGATGTAGTATAAAGGTTTATACAATCTTAATGTCCATGTGAAAAGGATGAAGGTGCAGCATTTTACAAAGCAAACATGCCAGTTATCAAGGCGTTCGAGACCTTGTACAAAGTAGGTGTCGATAAATAGTTCGAGACGTAAGCCGTTCCAGTCGCTAATAGTGCGGGGGAAAAAGCTAAAATTAAACATGTTAGTACGCGCAGAAATGGGTGTTAGTGAAAACTGATGTCTGTGCCGCGTAGTTCTTGACGCTAAAGGGGAAATATAATGCAATGGGTCTATGCGAGTCTCTCCTTGTTGAAGATGAAACAAGAATTTCAAACGCGCAAGTTTCCTTCTGTCCTGAAGGGTGTGTATTCCGTTAGCCTGTATAAGTTGAGACGGTGAATCCAGCCTTCTATACTTTCCGTAAATAAGTATAAGATCGCTCTGCAGATTAGTGACATCACAGTTAATCGGCCTTGTTTTCTTCGCTCGTTTTATTCTGCGTTTGAGACGTACGATTTTTAGAGCGCAGCTCTCAGGCGCCCGTTTCCGGCTTGAGCGGCGTCGCCGTCGCCTTCGCCGTCGCCGTCGCCGTCGGCGTAGACCGCGCGGTGCATGATGGGTAATTTCCCCGCTAAATCTAGCGGAAAATTTTCCCGCTAAATCGTAGCGGAAAATTTCCCTGCTAAATTTTCCCCGCTAAATCTAGCGGAACATTTTACCTGCTAAATCTAGCGGGAAATTTTCCCCGCTAAATCTAGCGGAAAATTTTCTCCGGTAAATCTAGAGGAAAATTTTCCCGCTAAATCTAGCGGAAATTTTTCCCGCCAAATCTAGCGGAAATTTTTCCCCGCTAAATTTAGCGGAAATTTTTCCCCGCTAAATTTAGCAGAAACTTTTCCCCGCTAAATACAGCGGAAAATTTTCCCCGCTAAATCTAGCGGAAAATTTTCCCCGCTAAATCTAGCGGAAAAATTTTCCCCACTAAATATAGCGGAAAATTTTCCCCTGCTAAATCTAGCGGAAAATTTTCCCCGCTAAATTTGCGGAAAAAATCCCCTACTCCTCAACGTCACGTGACCCCAGGCCACGTGACCCCCCCCCTCCCCGAGGTCACGTGACCCCCCCCCCCCCGTGCCATCCCCTCCTCCTCAAGAGCTGCGCTCTAATTCGGCGTAACAGGGAGTTGTAAACGGCTTTCATTTTTTATTAATTCACTGATTATTACGATTAATGCGCTTATATTTTGCAGGTACAAATTTGTCAAGGCAGTACTCACATAAGTGCTTAAATTTTAGCCAAAGGGAATTAACGTATCAGTGAAATTATCAAGATTTATGTCAAGATAACAGAGTAGGCTAGTATCGTCAGCTAGCGAAAAGTCTTTAAAAGTTGAATATATAACTCTTTTTGCAGGTGAAAAGCGCTCAAGCAAACAGGTGAAGAGGACCAAATAGTGCTCAGATGTACCCTGTTCAACAGATATGGTGCAATCAGTAAGCGAATTGTTCACGAAAACAAGATCAAGAACGGAGTGACTGGAACCATGTACTCTGGTTGGATCCTGAACTAATTGCGTCAGATCAAAGGCGAACATCATTTCAAAAATAATTTCTGCTGTTGAAGATGAACAACACATATTCGGCCGGTCAACGGACGGGATATTAAAGTAACCAGCCAGGATTATTTGATGCCTGCTAAATATTAAAAAGAATTCTCGAATAATCTGCAGGAGTAGTCAGGAGTAGCAGAGGAAGTCGATAAACAGCTCTAAGGATAACAGTGTTGCCCCAACAGTTAAGGCGTAGAAACAAGCTTTCATGATTTTTTATTTCGGTTTCCAGAACCCCTTCAATGTCTGGTTTAAGTAAAACAGCCAGTCCTCTCCCATTTTCATCACGGTTATTGCGAAAGACATTGTACTGATCCGGAAATACCTACCGTCACTTATGTAATCAGTAAGCCAGGTTTCGATTATAACACAAACGTGCGGTTCAAGCATAAGAAGGATAGATTAAAGTGCGTGCGATTTTTTGACGAAACTTTGTGCATTGAAGTTTAAATGTCGGAACTGTTTATGATTAGGTTCAAGTCAGTCAGAAGGGTGGTTTTTATTTGGGTTGAAATACTTGCGCGCGCATTTTTGTTTTCGTCGCATACAAATACTTTGTCATTCACGTGAAGCTTATGATTAAATATGTTAACACGGGCGCCTTCATTTTTTTCGTGTCTGGCACTCTCCCACAGCATTTTCTTTTCGTGGGTGTAGCCTTTGAGTAATCACTGTTTATAAACACTTTCGAGCCTTTAACAATTTTGGCATTGCGAAGAAGTTTTGTTCTCTAATTGTAATCCTGAAAGTAGAAAATAATCGCTCTTTTGGAACCACGTTTACCAAGCCTGTGAGCACGCGCCACGGACGAACACGCAACGCCCAGTTTGTTTTGAAAACGTTCAACGAGTAACTTTCTTTTAATTGATCGTCGGATTCGTTAGGAGTTTCTGGGGATGCCATGGATTACAAGGTTTGAACGGCGACTTTTGTCCTTCAAGATCGGTAATTTTTGCATTTTGTTTCATAATAATTTGCTCAAGAGCAGTTACAGTTTTCTTTAGAGAATCAATCAGCAAAGTCTTTATTTGTATTTCGCACGAAGTTCTATCGGTACCCGTACATTTAGACGTTAGGTCTTCCATTTTTTTTGTCATTATGCTCGTGTCGAGCTTCTGAGCTCAGATATTTCATTTTAATCGCGGTTGGGCCATCAATGATTGTCTGAAACATTTCTTCAGTTGTAGGCCGTGGGTCTGACTCCACATCCTCATACAGAAGAAGCGTACATACTAACAAACAGTCATGCGCAATACCACACAAAGTCCGTGGGCACGGCACAACTACAATCGTGATATCGTCACTTCTAAATTATCCGAATGAATAACCAACCTGTAGGAACAGCCTGCAGAAGTTAGGCGACATGTTCGCTCAACAATCGCCGCGCCCACTGAAATTGAAATGCTGTGGCAGCTCCTTTTTAGGTGTCTCACAGGTGACGTTCTTAATCATCGTATGGAAAAGAGCTTGTCTCTGGCTCACAGAGAACACAGCGCAGGTTTAATAAAATGTCTTCAAATGCATGTTTACACTTTTTGGTAAAAACTAAAAAATGCGTTTACTCAATAGTACCTGTAGTGCCCCGCACTAAGGTCAATGCATGTTAATAACGTGAAACGAACGCGCTTGATCTATGTGCCACAAACTGCTAATCGGACTTGTCCAGAACGTGGGAGAGCGCAGCTTTCTGCGGCATTCGAGGCAACCAATCTAGTGACAAGGGGGCAACATGGAACACACCGCTGTGGAAGGGTGTACGGTATGATTACCACTGTAAATGCACTGTCCAGGTTGCGGTCTCTACAGCCAGCACGCATCTGTTTGCGATTTTGAAAAACGACGAAGGTACGCGTCGTAATTATAGACGCTGAAGGCGGCACCTGCCAGAAGCTCTGTTAGAACTGAATAAAACAACTGCGTGATGTAGCACCTGTGCTCCAGACAGATATTTTCTTAGTTTAAGCTGATCTACAAGTCTGATCTTTCTCAAATCTTTTATATATATATATATATATATATATATATATATATATATATATATATATATATATATATATATATATATATATATATATATATATATATATATATATATATATATAAAGATATATATATTATGTATTAACTTCAGAAATGTGCTTATTAGTTACGAAAAGACTTAATACTAACAAGCGCGCGACAAAATAATTCTAAAAAGTAAGAACAGAGCAGCAAGAAAAAAAAAAAGGCTTACCTCCACAATCGCGCTTCAAGAAGAATTCGGGTCTCTAAATTTATTTGATGTACAATAGAGGTTTGAATTTGTACCGCACGATACGAGATAGTTTACAAATATTGGCAAAATATTTTGTTGCCCCCCTCCCCTCAAAAAAAGAAACTTTATGACATTAAAAGAAAAATAATTTTGTTTTGCTATGTAGAGCCCGTGCTAGATGAAATATAGGGTAATTAATCCGTTATTCGCTTTTGGACGATTATGACGGCTGATACTGCAGTTTTATTGGCTGCGGAGAGATGCTGAGCACCTGCGGCGTCCTGCGATTCATAAACTGAAAGTCATTTTAGTTATTACAATGTGGTCCCAACCGGGAAAAAATATGCAGATTAGCATATTGCAGATTAGCATATTCGATACCCGGTGTTGCGGCTTCAATACGGTGTCGTCCCTGAACGATATCAGAGGTAAATGTTCCGTTATTGCTTTAGTCCCAGGCCCGTGATATATCAATATTATCGAAAGATAAATATGCGATGTCCAACCCTACGAGGACTGGGTGACTCGCCAAATGTTTGGAGAGGCCAGACGGAAAGCTCGGAATCCAGAACAATGAACGACGCCATCGAGATAACACTCGATCGTTTTGAAGAAGCCGATAACACCAAATCGTTTTGAAGAAGCCGATAACACCAAATCGTTTTTAGGCTCGCTATTCTGGCGCACACGTAGGACTTGCAGATAAGGTTCCTAGAACGCGTGTTTGACTGACGTGTTTAGCATCCTACCCTGCTCATGCATCAAATAGGGTACAAAATTGAGCAGAAACGACATCACACAAGTCAGTGTGCGATGTTGTCAAATCCTGGCCGCTATCGTGGTAATCTGCGGTAGAATCCCGCCAAAACGTTTGGACGAACGAGAGCGTTGTTGCTGTCCCGTCGTCCCAAAACCTGGCTGCTGCGAATCCCGTGGACAGTGAAGTTGGAAATGGACCTGCAGCAGAAACAAAACGTCAGGGTTATCTACCACCGCCGCTCTGACACCACCTAAATCGCGGAGGGCGACAACATGACGCTTGTGTGCCTCCAGGCTAAATTCGGTAAACACACAAGTCGGAGACTCGTTCCAAGCACGATATTTGCAGGTTTTGTATGAGTTAAAACGTTAGATATTCGGCGGTACCTTTAATTATTTAAAGTTTAGGGCTGTTTCAAGTGATTAGCGACATCCTATAGGCCAGAAATGATGCAGTCAGAGGCTTGGAGATCGGTCCCACTTTAACTATGAGGTGACCGCCATCTTCTGCTACAAAAACGTCTTCAGAGAAGCGAGGATGAAGGGATGTTTGCTCCATCTCACGCGGTAAATTTGAAGGTGCCCTGTGGAGGATTCCTAATCGCCTAAATATGGCTATTTCGCTCTGCTGGCACTAATAATCCTAGAAATCCCTCAACCATGACGATACGCGGCCGACATTCCTATTAAAAAATCAATCAAAGATTGCAGCACACCGAGGTCATCTCCAGTGATGGGGGAAGCACGCTTTGCAACCAGGACCTCTGTCAGACAATATAAAGCGAATGATCCTCGAGCCGCCTATCGGTGGAACCGCGGAGTGATATCTCGAACGCGCGCGGCTCGTTGCCCATATAACCCGGACTACTATTCAACCTAGCGAGCGCGCGCTCGAGAGCTAACGACCAGACACATCACTCCCGTAAACAATTTAAAAAACAAATCAAAACCATTTTGCGCTGTTTTCGTGCGATTATTGCAGTATTATGTGCCCCCTCCGCAAAAAAAAAGAACAATATATATTTTTTTATTACTTTTATTTGCTTTGATCGAAAGATAAATATGCGATGTGTATCATCTATAATAGCATACGCATTTTGTAATAACAGCGTTTGCAATCTCAGCGAAATGTCATGTTTTGATTGGTCACATGTCGTCCTAGCTGCTGGCAGAATGCTCCTCCCATCGCCGGAGATGACCCCGGTGTGTTCAATCTTTTGTTTGTTTTTTTTAATTGTGAAACCGGCCGCGCATCGTTATGATTTATAGATTTCCAGGAAGCTTAGAGCCCGCAGAGTGAGTTATCAGCATATTTGGGCATCCTCAAAAATTGGTTCGAGGCACCTTTAAGAAAGCTGGCAGCGAGTGCCTTTTAGTTTTAGTGAATGTTTATAGCAATCTTAGTTTTAGAGTAAACTACTATTCGCCTGCGTTTTTTTCCTAATTTATTATCTAAATCTTCTATCAAATCACTGTACAGAGATCCTCATGCCCCAACTTTGAAGATGATGCAATGAATGCAAAGGTGCAAGTGAGCTAGCTAGACAAGCAGGACAAGATTCGTCATTCTTGTCCAGCTCGCATGGAGGTTTGCATTTATAGCATTATCATTATAACCAGTATGCAGGCGGATCAACCTTGATGGTGGTAGACTGCTGGCAGCTGATAAAACCCGTTTGCTCTACTGACGTCTAACTCCTGGTTAGCTCAGTTGGTAGAGCGATCCATTGAAAATAAAGAGGTCCCTGGTTTGATACCAGGACCAGGCGGATTTTTTCTGTCGCGCACCAGTCACTTAGATGTGTTTGATGATTTCTGTTTGTCTTCTGTCCCCTTTGTGAAAAAACTGTGAAAAATAGATTGTACCGCGTACCGCAGCACCACGATGATGTCATGTTGCGGCCATACGCAGTACGGCTGATGATCAGTGGTACCATCCCTCTAGCATATAGTTTCGGTTTTGCCGTAGACGCCCGAAACCGAACTTATAGCAGTGATATTTATGAGACTGCACAGGATATTGAAGAAATAAAAATTATACCTTGTAATTCAGGGTCACTGCCCTATCTGAAAACAGTCGTAATTCCCAGTTGCCCTTTAAAGGGCGATGCAACTATGTTCGCTTGGAATGTCTTTTAATTTTACACGAGCTTACTGGCCCTAGTGGGACCCAAGTACACTCGCACGGAATGACAGTGACCGAGAAACTTGTTGGTTGCGGTGTAATCTCAAGGCCAAAGCGGCGAGCGTTTCCTTCCTATCTCTCCGGCGCAAAACCTTATGACATACCTGGAGGAGCGCGATATCCACCAATGCCGATGTTTAATAACGGCTCATATAGGTTGAAGCCAAGCATGGCGTGAGCACTCGATTTGGGCTCGTGATAATCAATAGCTCGACAAGTGTTCGGGTAGTGGCCCGTGTCCAATCGCGGCATTGACGACCGTAGCGAAAACATAACAATGTCAGAAACGCAGGGCATGTCCTGTGCTTTGCCAACCCCGGCGCGTGGTTGATTGGCGGCAAAATATTCGTCTGCAGGTCACGTGGCCGCTTGTTCTGGCTACGAGTTGAGGAAGTGAACGCTGCTCGTTATTTATTTTTTCGCTAAGTCTTCTACTGCGTGTGTTGAAAAACAAACGCGTGTGTTATCGGCCATTAACGTCAGGGATTCGTTCTAAATGGTACTTATGCAAGGTACAAAAATTGTTGCATCGCCTTTTTATGCTGTGAGTGACTAAAATCTAAAAAAAGGTGTAGGGGTGCATCAGGCGCACATGCACCCTTTTCCTGAAAGATACACCCTCCGTTACCCACCCAGTGTACTTGTACACCGACAATGAGCATCCTCCTCTCTCTTAAAAACCTCTAGGTGTATCAGTGCACCGCCATGCTAGCATCAGCTTGTGCATTGATTCCCCCTTGGGGGTCACTTTCGAGGTGGGCAGTTTCTTATGGCGAATTCGGGTGGTCAGTCGTCGGCAACTTATTTTGCCGGAAAGCCGGCGAAAGTGTTCGCGTGGTCAGTTGCCGGCCGGCGCGTACCGTTCGGGTGGTGGTTCTCCGGCAAACACCGGCAACTTTCCGGCGCTTTTTCCGCCCGAGCTCCAAACGGCCGGGCGAGTGGGCGCCAGACTGCATCCGGTGTCATCACTTCCGAAATGGGAGAGAAGGTCAGGGAGAAAAAATGAACGAAAGAGCGAAACTGATCTGAAGTCACTTCAGCAGCCACTACTCGAGTCAATCCAAGGGTTGACTCGCCGCCGTCACATGGGTGACGGCGGCGACAGCCTCTCGCTAGCGGTGTCGAGCGGGCAAGAGGCGAAGTAAACTGCAACCGTCTGGCGTTTCGTGTTCGGGTGGCGAGGGTCACGTGGTGTGCCGCCGGCGCGTTTCTGGTTGCCGGTTCCGCCGGCTCGGTTTCGCCGGCGATTGACCACACGAATTCGCCATTAGGAAGTGTGGAGCTGTCCTGTTCACTCGGTATTGACAGCAAAGTAGACGCTATGCTTGTTTTAGGCCAATCAAGTCTCAGGGTAGGATCACGTGACTACTGTCTCCGAGCTAGAGATAAGGCAGAGCACGGCACCTGCCTGAAGGCCAAGGCCACGGATAGCATCTACTGCACTATTAACATTTGGATCGAACTTTCAAGAGGATATAAGTGACAAATTCTCTCGTTGTGTTCATTGTTGGGATGCCCCTGAAGATAAGCCTTTGCGAGGGCACCCCGTTTTGGCCTTAAAGAAGCTGCTATTTTCCTACTCCTCTCTTTTTATTTCTCACCTTAAGCCGAAAGCTTGGAAGAAGGTGCGCAGTCGCCGGACTAATGAACCGGAGGTTTTTTCATCCCTTGACTCCGCTGTCTGGGCGCCGGTAATGGCAGGATGTGGTAAAGGTTTCACGGGAGACGTAGTAGCTCTTTCCGATCCTGTAATGTCTGCTTCCCAGCCTAGTTTCTTGTGTTCTGTGCTGCGATCAGCGGGGCTGCCGTAGATTTCGTCCTCGACAACGTATTCGGAGTGTACCAAGGCTTCCAGTGTTTGAAAAGTCCTACGCGTATATCGGCAACAAGTGATTTCTTCAAAAAAGCCCAAGGAATTCATGTGATGCGATTAGTGTTCGGTTCGGCAAATCACTGCTTCTGCCACATCGTTTTGAATCTTCACAGACCCCTTTCTTCTCGTTTTTGTGTTTGTGTGGTTGTTCTGCAGAAACCCGTGTAGGCATATATCTCGAATTACATGCTTCAAGTCCGGTATTTTCATCGTAACTGCGCTGCAACCTACTCCTTTGCAACAATGGACCGTTCAGTTCCGGATTACCTCTAGAGTTAGTCGCTGTCTTTTTCATAGCAGCCGGAAGAATAATTTCCCCAAAATTCTATCGGCAGTCGCCTGCCATTAGCTGTCGGCAATCCTGTGACAACTGCAGGTTGAATACTGACTTTCTTATTCTCCCGGCGTTTTGTGAAAACACGTCTCATGCACACGTTTTCGTTGATACACGTCTTGTAGACATGTTTCGTCGACACTGCACTCACCTTCCACTTTATGGTTAAGTCATTGTCGTAAGTGGTGATGAATCCACGGCTCGCACTGTAGTGCATGAGGACATGCAGGTCGCGAACCACATTGCCAACGTACATTTTACGAGCGTCTGCATGTCTGGATTAGAGTTAAATAAAGCCAAGACACTTAAAATCCGGCCATTTGACAGCTACAGGCATTGTTCAAGGCTGAACTGGACTTCAGTTCATGAAAAATCACACGAATGGGCGGTGTTCATTCCACAAGCGCAGTCGTAGAAATGGCTGTCCACCATGAACTCATATTTTGTGGTGCACTACAAACCTTGTTGTTAATTGTGGAAGCCCTTTAAAGCTGTGTGCAGCCGCAGTAGCCTATCACACAAGCCTTGAATACCATTTTGTTAGTAGCTCGTAACCAATCACTTCAGTGACGAGATTAGTCGAACACAATAAAAAAAACAATAATGAAAGCTTATGCTCCGTGCACTGCCAACTCTAGCGCCTTAGGAATCGTAATTATTTCCGATATAGAGACTGCGCAAATGCTCCTTCAACACTGCTTGAATGAGCATGTTGGTTTTGATCTCGTGGTTCGTTTACTCGCCTTTTCGGGCATATCGGACGCTAGATGAAGCCACATATATCTTGCAAACTCTAATTTCGGAATCGCCAAGCCGCATGGTGAAAGCGCCGGCTGTCTTGCACTGGAGTCATTGAATGTTTTCAGAGTACCGAAACCCTCAAGCTTCGCTTCAGAAATGAGTCTCGACGCAGCAGTCACTATCCCCAATATGGCCCTGCCCCGTGCAGTGAAGCGCGTAAACTGTGGCGATCGTCCACGCGTGAACTCTTTAATCCATGTTCCTGGACTGTGGCGACACTGGGTTGTTTTTGATTCAAGTTCTTTCATTCGTTCCGAGTGGTGCGTGACTTGCCACCTCGTTGTCTCGTCTCTCTCTCTCTCTCGCCTTGAAACACCTCATAGTCGAGTGTTTGGCTTAGCGTCTGTGGCGTTGAGCTTGAAACGCAGCACAAGCACAACCTCAGCGAGAAAACGAGCCGGCAATCTTTTTTGGCGGAACAAATTAGTGGCTGCTTAAAATAAAATAAAAATCTAGAGAAAGTCTACGCACCTTTCGTTCGGTCCTAACGCCCCGACGTCCAGCGCATCCACCCGTGCGTGCTCGCCGAAGTCGTGGTAACGAGGAAGCGCTTTATATGTTTCTTGTTGTTTTTGGTCGATCTACAAAATGATCACTGATAACTTCAGACACGCCGTAGAAATAGCCAACAAGAACTGGATTCTGCGGGATTGATTTCCGGCAAGCGGACTGAATAAAATTCGGTACTCTGTTAACATTCAGTGACTCTACCTTGCACAAAATGACGGACGTGGATGGACGTGCTTTTATTTGCTGTACACTTTTCACTTAACTTAAGTTCTGTTATGTGTCATAAAGTAATTGAGTTTGTTTGACTAACTCCCACGAAGTACGCATCATAATCTTTGAAAACGTTCTTTAAACATAAAACAAAAAAGCTGCATGCTGAGGGAGCGAACGATGCTCTTCTCTACTTGTCACTGCTAATGTTTTAAGTAGAAAACTGTCCGCAGTTAGCAGGTTAGGAAGGTCAAGGATTGGTTATCACCATTATTAAGCGAAAGTGAATTAATCCTTTCGCATCTTGAATGCAATCTAACATCTTATCGTCTGCAATTATGCTCCGAGAGTCAATGCTAGAGTCAACATTGTTATGCTATCCAAATAAATGCCGTAGTCTTTAAACCTAGTTGCAAACAAGTCTGCACTCTTAAAAAAAGGGTATCGATAGTCCTCCCTAAGGGGGGACTATCGAAAAGGATAAATTTTCTTCCCTGAAGCAGGGGAGCAAAGTTCCTCCGTCGCCTGCATCTCATTATGGCGGCCCCGAATCGAGCAGTCTAGCTTAGGTACGGGACGAGAGGACCAGCAAATAAAAAAGCTTAACACGAGCTTTCCGCAAACTGTGTTTATTTCCGAAGCCAGATTCCCCCGCACGTAAACAAACTTGCGTTTCAAAAGCAGTTACTCAGTCTTCTCGTCGTCAGCACTGCGATGTTAAGCGGAGACAACCAATACCCAGTCACTTCACGCACTTCACGCATTACCTTTGCTATTCTTCCAGTCACAATTCCTTCGTCAACCGCACATCGCGGAGGAACGGCTCACCAATCTGCGAAACCAAAAGCAGCTCTCAAAAGGACAAACTCGAAGCCGCTGTTTATCGCGTAGCGTGAAAGAAGGTTAAATCGCTTGCCACCAGATGGCAGTGTCAAGCAGAGTAATTGCAAGTAGCTAGGCTAGGTGGCGCTAGGTACCACTGAATTGATGTTCTACAAAAAATGCTTCTATTTCCTCACGCAAACATGCGCTTCGGGATCCTCGGGAACCTTTATCATACACACACACAGACACATTACGCATACTACAAGCATAAGCTGAACATACATTGAGCGGATACACATACGAGGTGGCACATACAAATATCAATACAACAGCATATTAACCCGATCACTACTCGCGAGCTCTGCGTTTCCTTCTTTTATACAGGTCGTTTTGGACGTACGGAGATTTTTCTCGCATGTAGATTTTTTTCCAGTTATGTCATACCTTTGAGCGCATTTTGAATGGCTCAGGGGATGGATCTCTCAGTAAAAAGTAAACGCTCGATTATGCCATAATTATTTGAAAGCCGATAAATCAAGCCGCTCCAATGCGGTTCCAAGCCATGTCTTTGCTTCCCCGCACGGCACGTCGTGGCCAGTATTTCTATTGTAGTGTTTGTTTTCCTATTTGTGCTGTTCTCGCACGGCTGCGATTGTCGTCTTGAATTAATCTCTGTAGAGCGGATATTCACTCAGCTGGAAGTGATGCTTCACGGGCAGAGAAATCGCTTTTCGATCAACTTGAATGCAGTCAAAGCCGCTACTTGCGGCAGGTGTTAAGTGTATGGAGCTACGCCGTGGCGAGTTCGAAAACTTCTAGCGCTCATCTCAGAGCGCCACTTGGAGGGCAGTTTCTCCAGGAACTGTAGTATATTTAAACAACAAAATAAAGAATAGCTTCGTTTTTTTTTTCTCGATTTCACCTACCGTTCTTTCTTAATGCTAAAACTCCAAACTGTAAATAGACGTACTTTCCGTCATATTTTCCTACTGTTCAGTCCTTTCCGCAGAGCGCAATCGCTCTCGGGGAGGAGACAACCGACAGTCACATTGGCCACTGTACGATAGGAGCTTACGGTTCAGACCAGCGTTCCAATATGACTATCCGCAAGTCGATCGATTGCACCTTATCCCTCAAGGGGTCTTAAACTCTTTAACGTAAAGCGGAATGTCAACCTGCGAAACCCAGCCCCCTCTGATCACGGCCCGACAGTTTACGTCATCTCATCTTGTTGTTACACCACTGATACGCCAACACACGGTCACATCGGCGATAATTCCAGTCTTCTGTTCACAACGCACAACACTGCCATCATGATGTTGCGGCTATGTTGCTGACACGCAGGAATACAGAACCACGTTGACTGCCGGTTGGCGCCCGGTATCGGAAAACAGAACCGAACTCAGCACAGAAGGCACCCAGGCATGCGCCAGCAAAATCTGCCTGTCTTGGACGCAGTTTCTGCGAGTTTCCATAACGTCGAACTCGTCGACACAGTTCCGCGTGGTTCCGCGTGGGTAACCGCAATCCGCAGATGGCCACCTTACCCAGTGTACGTAGCTCTGCTGGCACTGCTCCGGACCATCGCTGTTTCTGGCGGCTTCGTTTGCTCGTTTAATAAAATTAGTGACAAAAACGTCAATGCAACCGAAATGTTGCTGCACGTTTGGACTGGAAGACGGAATTACAGGCGGCCTTCGCTGCCGCTGAAGCTCAATCAACTCAACAACATTTATTAAACAACGTGCGCGCGACGTGCTCGAAAAACGAAACCGAAAGAAGATGAGTCGGGAGGGCGGAAGCTTTCTCCCGTCTGCCTGGAGAAGGAGAAAAACGTCTCGTTCTTCCTTTCTTCTAGTGTTCGCTTGGGTGCGCGTCAGTAGAAAGGAGGAAAATGCGCCGTTGCTACCTTTTTCCTCCATTTTTTCTTCGAGTGTGGGACATCTGTGCGGCCGAGTTGCAGCGGACGTTCGCCGCCCTACACCGACGGGAAAGCGATGAGATCTTCTCCGGATTCGAACCCAGGGTTCAAACAAAAGTGGCTCCGGCTTCGTGGAAGATGTCCTGCGTATGAGCGCCCGTGCCAGTCCACGAGCCACAGACGACAAGAAGCTACGGGTCCTCATGCGCGGGGCGAGAGATGACATCTTTGAGTGGGCTCGTCCGCAACACGCCAGTCACCATCGAAGCCTTCGTCACCGAGGCAACAAACATCGAGCACTCCCTCCAAGCGCGCCATTCGAACTACCAGCGACATTCAAAGCGTTGCTGCATCCGCGCTCCTTAGCGGCGAAAACGCTCCTGATACGGACATCCGCGAAATTATCCGGGAGGTCGACCGGGAGGAACTCCGCACGTTGCTGCCAGCCGCGAATCGTCCAGCGACACTCTCCATCGCCGAGGCTGTGCAAGGGGAAGTGCAACGGGGCGGTTCCCTACTGTAAATATATATATATATATATATATATATATATATATATATATATATATATATATATATATATATATATGAATTTATTTACAATACGTTTATTTGATACATTTTCATATCAGAAATTATTGGGAATTTCGTATCAGTTTCATGTCGCATTTAATTTTCAGCTAGGCTAGGTGGCGCAAGGCACCGCCCAATTCATGTGCTACAGAAATATTTTTATTTGCTCACACCACCATTACTCTTCCAGCATCATTATTATACACACATGTAGATGCATTGCGCATATCACCTGAACGTATACATCGAGCACATACGTATACACGGCACAACAAACATGAATACGACAGCACACCCAATAACTACTTCCGAGCTCTGCGTTTCCGCGTTTTATACATGTCGTATTGAAGGTACGTATATTCTCGGTGACCACCTAAGCAATAAATAATTTTCGCAGCATGTTTTTTTTTTCAGTAATGTGATACCTCTGAGAATATTTTGAACAGCTCAGAGGATGAATCTCTTATTAAAAAGTAAACGCTCATGCCGTAATTATTTGAAAGCCGATAAATCAAGCCGCTCTACTGCGGTTCCAAGCCACGTGTTTGCTTGCCCGCGCGGCAGGTCGTACACTGAAAAACAATTATATGAATTTATTTCTGATACGTTTATTCGATGCATTTTCAAATCAGTTGGCCTATGTTGCATATCAGTTCTAATATATCGCATATCAGTTTATGGGTATTTCATATCAGTTTCATATATCGCATATCATTTTTTGGATATTTCATATCAGTTCTTATATAGCTTCATATATTTTGTTTTGGTAGGGTCCAACCTGAAGTTCCCATCAACACGGCGACACCGGAGGAACCGACGTTGAGTTACGCCGCAATGGTCCGACGAGCTCCACCAGCTCCGCGTTCGTACATGGCGCATCCCCGACTTGAACCTCCAGCGCCGCAGTATTCCCGACGCAAGGAAGATCGGGCCCACGCCTGCCCAGAACTAGCTACGCCAAGAAAGACCGATGTGTGGAGAACGGCCACTCGACGCCCGTTGTGCTACCACTGCGGGGAATCCGACCATATCTACCGCCGTTGCCCTTTCCAGCAAATAGGGCTGCGCGGCTTCCACCAAATTGACCCACGCCCACGCTTCGGTGAGGGACCGCGGGAGATCTAAGAGTACCTCCGACGACCTTAGGCTCCCCCACCTGCACCTCGCCGCGGATCCCGGTCGCCGTCGCCACGACGTCCAGCTTCGCCGATGCACCGACCCCTTCGCGAGAACCTGTAGTCCTTGTCGCGCCGGAAAAACTAAGCGCGGCCACTCCCGGGGGTGGAGTTACCGTAGACCGACGCCGTAAAGAGCCTTCGAAATCGTCGGAGGCTTCCCACTCGACCGAAGACGTGCATCGGAGCGAAGCTTCTTCAACGGCGCCCAACAGCCTCAACGTGACCATCGACGGCCACAACGCGTTGGCACTGGTTGACATTCCGCTGTCAAAGGGTTTCACCTTTTGACTCCGCCCACTTATCTCCACCCCATTGACACTTCCCGTCCGGTTGGCGTGTGTGCAGAGAGTATGCGGAATGACGGGCTGCGGCCGGTCACGTGTTAAATTTCACGCTAAAATTAGAAGGAAAACTGAATTTGTACGTAGGTCACGTGACATCAATCCATGCGACATCATTTTTTCCGCTAAATTTAGCAGAGAAATTTCCGGCAGATCACGTGTCAATTTTTCCGCTAAATTTCGCGGAAAACTAGAAATTTGTGTGTAAGTCACGTGACATCAAGTTATGTGATGTCTGTTTCCCCTTTAAATTTAGCGGGGAAATTCGCGGTTAGAGGAATACTGAACTGAAATTTCGAGCTCGCAAAACAGGCTGAACGGATAGGCGGGACGCTGCAAAACCCAAAAACATCACTCATACAGCGATATCTCTAACGGATCGCCGTATTTTTGGAAAAGAAGTGCGCGATTGAACACAGCCGACTAGGCAGACGAGACAAGGCAAGTCACTATTCCTCTTCTTTCTCCTCCTCGATGCGTCCCGTCGAACTGGTGAACCGAAGCCAGGAGGAGAGTAGGGAGGCCGGTTCCCCTCATTCTCAAATTCTCCCGGAGGACAATGACGTCAAAGACTTCTCTTGATAGCGCCCTTCTTTTCATAAAGTACGGCCATCCGTTTGAGATATTGATGTGTAAGTGATGTTTTGGAGTTCGTAGCGTCCCGTTCAACGCTTCTGCGGCCTTATTTTGCAAAATTCAAATTTCGGTCAGCCTTTTCTAGCTACCCTTAATTTGAAAACCTAACCTAAAAATGATTCATTAAAAAAAAAAAACGCGGCGAAAGAAATGGCACTACGAACAAGAAACCTCCTTGAAAATGAAGATGACATGAGCGCACAATGTTGCTTTACAAACAGCCAACCCTCTAAAATCCCGCTGAGAAGCTGGTAGTAGTATTATTAATATCAGTTTTAGAGTGGTTCGCTGTTTCCCATTAGTTTAAAATTTCGGCAGCGCTGGTATTTAGTCTCCGTAAATCGAGATCAGTCATTTACTTTTTTCGACTTTGGAAGGAGTTGCCCTTTAAATGATCAGTGACTACAGGGGCAGGTATTTAAATGTTTCATGAGCATCGATATCAACTAGAAACCAAAGACTAAAACGAGTTGAGAGAAGGAATATTTTATTGGATTCATCAATGTCGTTATAGAACAATTGATAGAAACATCTGGTATTTTGTTGGTTGTCTGATCAATACAGCGATAATCAGTTCTAAGTTTCAAACACAAGCTCAAAAACATTATAATGATGCGACCGACAATGAAACAAAAAGTCAACACCTCTAGTCGTAAGTCTTTTTTTCTACGTTGCTAGCAAGATACAGTGATAAATAGCAACCAAAAACTCCACAAACAAGATAAGAATTTAAAGCATATCACAAATTCCCTCGCGCATCCAAAGACTCATAATGTCAGTACACTTAAACCTTTCGGCAATCTTCATCTGCATTTTTAGCATACTTTCTTGCGAGAAGTACGATCTCCAGTCGCCCACTGCTCCTTTTCGAACAATGTTATACTTCGCCTCTTTTGTAGCGTTAATCCTCTCGGCAACAGAATCCTCCGGAACTAACTCGTGTTTAAATACTTGGTAAAACTCATCCAAGGTGGACTCAAATATCTCTCTCATAAAGTTCACACCGCTTCTCTCCACAATAAGTTCCATAACTTTGTCGTTACTCCGCAACATTTCTCCGTAACCTTTGCCCAAAAAGTCTGCCAACTTCAGAACAACAACAGCCTTGTCCTTAACAATCTCTTCGTAGGTCACGAAAAACACATTCGCATCGTGTCTGCGGCTGTGACCCGAGATGACGTGGTCGAAATAGTCACCGAAGCCGGACTGTCCATCGAGAAACACGTCTAGGAAGTCTTCGAAACTTCCGTCGGCAAACCGGAACGCCGGAAAGTCCCGCATCAGGTGGAAGTTGGACACGCAGCAGTCCCAGGGGTTTCTGGCAACGTAAACGTACTTCGCTTTTCCGCTGAGCCGCAGTCTGTTCATCGGCAGGTGCGTCCGTAGGAGTCTCGGAGCCTGTGATTTCTCTTGGGTTCCATGAATTTCCAGGAATGGAGATCTTTGCGTGAACTCGGCCAGTGTCCGCGCCGACTGACCTCCGTTCACGATCAGCTGGATGATTTGCTGAACCAAATGAGTGCCTGTTTTTGGGTACGACACCTGTAATTTTGTAACGATGTGTTACAACTCATGTAGTCAGAGAAAGCGTAAGAAGCCCTGGGCATGGCTTATCATCTTAGGCTTCTTGCTTCGGGATTGGCTCTTGAACGTTTGTGTCGGCTAATGCCGCAATGCCATTGGATGCGAGAAAATATTGAGTTGCTCAGCTAGGCTTGCCCCGTCGTGTTTTTCTTAAAGGAGCTGTGCAACAATCTAAGTGCTTTGCTTAAATAATTTGGGAGTTGGAGTCTCGACATTTTTGAGCAAAGAACAAAAACTGCTTTTGCATGCATGTCCTAGTTTGTATTTTAAAAATGAACAAAGATTGAGGTTTTCGGCACCTCTCAACTCCTTCACCGTCTTCCGAGTCGCGTGCGCTGTGACATCAATGGGGGTCGTGCGGGGTTCCGGGGAAGCTCTTTCTCTCTCCAGAGCCATCAGTGAGCAGTGAGAACTCATCCGCTCGCGACCGCGTGACCACGAGCTGGCGCAGCACGAACAACATGGTGAAAGGAGGAAAGTTTCATCCGGGTCCGGCCATCCCCGTCCGGCTCTGACCCCGTCCCCCTCCGGCTTCTGGCGGCTGTTCGTGGTAGCAGATGGAGTTGACGTTTTTGTGGACCTAGGATAGATGGCGCCACTAAAACTCCGTATAGAGCGTATAGTAAAGGTTTTGCCGATGATACCAGATTTTTGACGCATTTATATTTACGTTGGAACGACCGGATTTATAGAAAAGTTACCTTTCATCGAGCAGGTATGCGCACAACTTGCTATCTTTCTACAAGACCCCCACTGACGTCCTGCCGCGTGTTTCTCATGGCCGCCGCTAGCGGCTGCAGGTCGGGGAATGTTCTAATTTTTGCCTCACGATTACACGGCGGAATCGCAACATTTCGAAGGAAGGAGATGTGTTTTCTGTCTTTTGTGACAAGATAAACAATGTCAAAAGTAGAAGATGCAAATTCTTTCAACGTTAAAATCGTTGCACAGCTCCTTTAAGTAGTCGGTGACTTTAATGTAAGTATGTAATTATTGCAAAAAGTCTCTATTCTAAAGTACTATAATACTTCACTACAGTGACTAACATCTTAAGAAACGGAGGGCGTGCTAAGTCTCTGAGCACCTTATTATCACTTATCTTGAGCATCTTAGTATCAAATATAGAAATTCATGTCTTATGCCTCTGACTATGAGCGCACAGAAGCGTCTGTTGTAAGCGCGAAACACGTGCGCACCTTGGCGTCCCACGAGTCATACAACCTGTCGGAAAGACGATCAAATGTTACCGCGAGGAATTCAGTCGTAATATTGATTCAGCCATATTTGCGAAGGGTCGTTCGACGTACCATAGTTACGTCATGCGTGTGCCAATTTTACCTCATAGTTCAGCAAAAATGTACACGATAACGACCGAAATGTGAACACATTATGACCGCGTAAATGTGTACTTCTACCGGGTGAGTAGAGATGCAGCTTTGGTTCTTTGAGGTTACCGCAGAAATCAATTTCTTGACGTATCGAGTTGTGATTATTTGAAAAGGTGGTCGAAGATTGTACGTTTTGTGCATATATGTATAAACAAATTATCTTTTATGTGTAAATCATAAAACAATTAGAGGTTTGAATTTTGTATATGTGGTGGCGGTTTGCAATTAAAAGGCGTCTGTGTGACGCGACACTCGAGTGTTCGCGGCATCTGATAATATGTAGCCGAACTATACTGATGAATACTCTGTTTTGTTGGGTTTGTCTTTCTTTAGCATGTTTCGTTATCAAAAATTTTGTATATATTATACACTAAATCAAACAAGCAAAAGCCATATTTGGCTCATTAAACATCGTCTGCTATGGGAGGTCAATGACTAAGCCCTCGCTCTGCCTACCTCCATCTGTCGGTTCTTGAGCCATTCAGAGACCTCGTGTTAGAAGACAAACGCCGTAAGTAGCGCAATCAGGTTCCTAATTGTTTGCGCTTACCTCAAGGAAGTTCATTTTTTTTAATTTTTCATACTCAAAATGCATCGTTTTGGGCAACTAAAAAAAAAAGCCTTAGCGAGATCTGTTAAAGATCCGATTTACACTCTTCCTTCAAAAGGCTAAGGATCCATTTGACTTACGCGGTAGATATTCTCATTTATCAATTATTCAAAAAAGCGTGATCGTGCACCCGCATGTTGGCTATATTTCGAAGGAACTGAGGAAATGTAGAATCACCTGAATAACGTCCCCCTCTTCAGGTTCGAACTCCTGCGCTTGAAGATAACGCAAGGGATGGACTGCAATCAAACGCACCTCGCCGTTGATAAGAGTGGTAGCAGGAACCTTCTTGGAAATGCTCATGGTAAAGTAACGCGCGAGTTTTCGTCTTACTGAAAAAGTAAAACATTATTATTAAATGGAGACAAAGAACCCAAAAAACGCCTGCATGGGTTCTAAAGATTGGGATCTCAAATCTCCGTTAACGTATTCCGCTGTCAAACCTTTCTTTAAAAAAAAACAAAAAAGGAAACGTGCTTTAGTGGTTAGTTTCTTTTTTACCCCTCCGTTTCACTCCAAGTCCGTGCGCAGCCGACGATACAATCGGATAAGCCCCTCAAGCAGCACTAAAAGTGCATTGTCAGGGCCGTCTTTGTGTGGTTGCTGTGAACGGCAGAACCAATCAGTCGCGGAAAAAGTCCGGGATCACGATGCACTAATCCACGCGGGATTGGTTTATAGCCTGTGACGGCAAATGCACAAATAGGACTAGCGGCGTGACGTTGCACTTTTGACGCTGCTCGAATGCCTTATCGGATTCTAGCGTCGCCGCCGTATACGTGTACGGCGGCGACCCTGGAAGTGTTAAGGTGCGGCCTGGCAGCTACTCTCCGTTATGAAGATTCTTTTAAATCCCACGGCTTTCTTTTGCGGGTTTTGGAATACCACAAAGATGAGTTCCAAAATTTGAAAACTAATGTTCTTATCTAAGATGGGGTGATCAACTCACCGCAATGATGTCTATCTCTCTCGTTGTTCAAACCGTATACAAAAGTCCGGTGCCACGTTCTACCTGCGGGCGTCTACACGATGCCACCCGTGCTCCACTTGGGCTTGACTGTCGTTTAGTTAGAGACTGCCAATGTGTTTATTCTACCAGAGCACGCAACAACGACAGCTGCTGTTTCCGCTAACAGGTGTTCGCGCTTCTGCACCCATTGCTTTTAAAAGGGGCATTTTTTGGAGAGTGGCTCATCTAAAGCCGAAGAGTGTCGATGATAAACTCGAAGGTTTCATTTGTGGAATAATTGCTCAAAGCTGAGCCATAGAGAAATATAGTAAACGTAAAGAGAGGACACAAAAGGCGATTCGCGGCCCAGATAGTGTGTTTGTTGCCCTCCGCTACGTGGCGCTTTTCTGTAATTTTGTTAAAAATTAATTAGAACTCTTTATGTGAGAAGTATTTTTTTGAATTGTCATGCTTTAAAATTTTTTGAAGTACTTAAAACGACTAAATAGTTTTAATCAAATACGTCACAAAACCACTTGATGAATAGCGCCTGCCATGGCCTGCCTGCCTGCACGCCGTCGCCTCTGCATCATTCTGCATGGCCTCTGCTCGTCCGTGCGTCGTTCGTCTGTGCCGTGCGTGCCGTCCGTGACGTCCGTCTATGCTTTCTGCTGCAGCATGTTCGGTCGACATTGCATCAATCAAGGTGACGCATGGCCGCCCGCGTGCTCGCATGCTCGGCGTGAATTTGTGCAGCCGATCGGTTTGAGCTTCTCACGCTGTTGTTACCGCCGGGCTGTCGGGCTGCACGTGATGGTGTGTGCATCGTGATTTTCGATGAGATTGTTTTAAAAAGAACTTAACTTACGAGCCTGCACATGACATTGTCCATGGATTTCTAGATGGCGGTGTTGAACGAAATTCTAACATTGCAGATAGAGCCTTGGTTGTTGTGCTCTCTCGAATTTCCAGGAGATGGGTTCAGCTCCTTGCATACACTGTTGGGCACACTCCAACACCTTCTTCAGTTAAACGCAGTCTCTTCATTTCTCTCATTCGGGAGCTTAAGACTTTTGGCTTTACAGTAAAGGCTGTGGTCTGTGATTAAGGGGCTTCAAACGCAAGCTTTTGCCAACCAACTTGGTGCGTGTGTTGATAAGACATTTTTGAAGTTGACAACGAACATGTATACTTTATCTTTGATGTTCCGCACCTCCCCAAAACAACCAAGAGCAATCTCCAAGCACACAAACTTTGCATTGGAAATGAGGTCATTGAGTGGTCCCATATTGTTGAACTTTATCGTTCTACCCATGAGATGAGCTTGCAATTGGCTCCGAAACTTACTAAGAGACACATTTTTCAAAATTCTTTCAGTAACATGGAAGTAAATCATGCCGCACAGGTACAGAGTGTCTCACCCTGTCTTGCAAACATATCCCTTGTTTATGCCAAGGAGCTTCCTGAGGCAGCCATGGCTACAGCCTATTTCTGTGATAGGATGGACATAATTTTTGATTGTCTAAATAACTCACAATTCAAGAAGACAGGGCAGAAGTGGCGTCATGCCACTCTGAAGGGAGAATCTGAAATACTCGATTTCCTTCCCCAACAACTCGGATGGATTTCAGCATGGAAGTTTCAAAGTAGGAGGCAGCCACAAGCCATCATATGGTGGCAAGTTACTATAACAATTGTCCTCATGCTCTGTGATGAGTTTTCAAACAGCCATGACTTAAGTAAGTTCTTACCTACTTAAGTAAGTTCTTACTCACATGACGCCTGCAGCCAGACCCACTTGAGAAACATTTTAGAGCAATATACGACAGATGCTGGGCTGCAATACACACCCAAATGTGCATCAGTTCACCTAAGGACTAAGACACATGGGAATAAAGAAACTGTTCAAACTGTCAAACGATGGAAACATAGAGGATGACAAGGCTGACCTCCTCAAGAGTTGTCAATATCTTCGCACCATGAAAGTTCAATTTCGGACAACGTGGAATGTCTTCCAATTGATAACGACCCACCCCTAGAGGATATTTCTCAGCTGGCATCAGACATCAAGTCTAACGTAATTGATGACTCGTCCACTTATTACGTTGGGGGCTATTTGATCAAGCTTTTGCTGAACAGACAACCCACAGCTGTGGCTGTCCTCAGCCGCTATGGGACGAGTCTGATAACTTGACCAGGCCTCACCAGTACTTTCTTGTGCTTAAAGCATACCACGTGCTTGGAAAACTCTTCGGAAACCTAGTAGAACAATCACAGTCTGCCTTTAATTTCGTTCAGTAACTATAAATTCACTTTCTTCCCATAATAGAGAGTGTGGCAAATGTTCGAGGTGCGTGCCGCCTTGTATCGCACACTTTGGTCTGGGTGTGTTTAGCCTTCGCTCATAGAGTGCCACAAATGGATTTTTTTAAACGTTTTGCAGAATACGTTCTTGTTGGCATGTTCGATTACTTAAACGTAATTTGGACAAAGTTCGGTTGCACTCTTCAGTGGCTGGTAAGCAACTACACAAGTTTAACTGTTAATACTAGTGTATTAACAGAGGCGGTTGACAAATCATAAACAGAAAGTGCTTATTAATTGGGCGGTACAGATTGCACTCCAAACATTTGTTTCCTCTTTTTCCAGCAAATCTGTATCACGGCTTCTTAACACAAATATTTATTTACTTTCTACAAAATTTCTATAGAAAATAGTGTATAGAGGCTGAAATATTCGAAAAAAAGGTATCCACTTTTGTATCCACTGTTCATAGTTTTTTAGCCGCTTTTTCTGAAGCCTACTTCTTTCCTGAACAATTTCGGGGAAAGTTTAGGGACGTTGAATCTTGTCAGATTTCGAATAGAGTTCTCATTGTTTGGTAATGGCTCGCCCGCAGTGAGTTTGAGCTATGCAAATTGGCGTTTTTAATATTAGCCGGAAATTGGGAATATTTGCTATCCGGTGTGTGCTTCGCAATCTTATTATACTCTTATGACTGGTAATCATAGCGATGTCTTATTCATGTCTGCACTTACTTCCCGTGCCCGAGTCAGCATGAAAGTGAATGGATCATTCAGCATGTTCCCTGTGGAAAGCTCTTGTTAACTTGGTTCCGCTAAGAATCTATTACGAAGTGTACGATATGCCAACCTCCTTCATATTCATTTATTTTTGTGAGTATCTGTTTCGTATAAAACATACAAAGCTTCTGAAGTAAATCATGTATACATGAATGTGGTCCAATAAAATAGTTTTCGAACCACTTACTGTTGTTGACCCCAAAATGATCCACCACCCAGGAATCAATGTGGCGATTGTGTTACTTCAGTGTTTTACAATATAAAAAGAAGAATTACACCTCTGTTTGGTGAAGTAAGTTGAAAAATTGTTTCACACATTTTGCACGGATTCTATCGTAAAAATTAAAATAAAACTGCATCAACATTTTAAGAAACACCAAGAAACAGCGGCTTCGTGGAGTCGAGGAGCTACCGAGAGCCTAGAGAGGAGCGAGGCGAAGAGGAAAGTGAGAGAGAGAACGGTACCGGAGAACCGGAGCAGAAACGCGCAAGCCGAAACCGAAACTAACTTGACCGGAACCTGAACCAGATTATGCTTCATGCCGCCCGCTAGGAGCGCTACCTGTCACTGGTCTATCTGGGCCGCTGGGGCCTCTGGCAGTGTCCGCTCTTTACCTCGTGTATATTACTCTATATGCTGAGCTTAGAGCTTAGCCATAGAGTAACATACAGCCTTAAGCTGAGCATAGAGCTCAGCTTAAGGCTGCCTAAAGCTTATATCCCCTCCAGAATGCCGGGAGGCACTACAGCGCATGCTCAGCGCATGCTCAGAAGGCGATTTTTCCAAAGGTTTATAGTAATAAGGACAAAACGAGCGTTTGGTAACAGTAATTAAATATGAGGAAGATACATAGAAAGGGGGGACGGACAACATTGTTGTCCGTCCCCTTTCTATGTATCTTGCTCATGCTTAATTAAAGTCTATGGTACGTAGGTCAGCGTCCTAATGCGTACGCTGCCGCCGCTACTGCCGAAATGCCGCGATGCGTTGAGCCAGTTACGCCCAGTCGTCTTATATCCCGTCCGGAATGCCAGGGGACACCACGATGAACGATTGGATAGTGCGATGACTCGGCGAAAAACTCGAACAGTCTAGCAGATCAATCTGTCGTTCACTGCTGGCTTGCGTCTGTAAGGAGTAGAGCACGTTGAAGAGCATCCTGGTGCGTACACCGCCGCTGCTACTGCCGAAGTTTTATTATAGACACTGAAAATAAGAAGAATCTAGTCGCGTTGTGGCGGTCAACATAAGTTCACGGTTCTCTGGTATCGCGCAGGAGATCGTGATCCAGGAAAACCGATAGAACTAACTTTTCGACACTTTCCAGACACACCCGGCGACGAACATGAGCCGGCAACTAAGTGTTGTAGGTGTTAAAATTGAGTCAGTGTCACCACATCAAAGTATCAGTATTGAGATAAATTCAGTTACAAAAAGTTACAAGCTGAAACAGCAATTATCACGAGAAAACTTTCACGCACCTTGCGAGCGTATGCCGTTTTTATCGATGCTGCAGGGTTAAGTTCGGTACGCGCTCCATTCACAAAATGTTGCGAGCACAGTCTAGAGGATGACGATGGGTAAAAGTCTTTTCGGTTTACGGACGCAACCCACTGCCGCCGGAGATCGGGGTCATGTGGAAAGCGATGGAGCTTAAAGACACTGCAGGCGCACTCGCCTTGCCGGATTCCGTGCAAGCAACATAGGTCCACGGATAGCATTCGGCACTTTTTGTCGTTATTTGTGCACCCTATAACCGAGCAAACGGTGTCCCGATGACCAGGGGACTGTCGCCATCGAAGCCCGTGGCACTAATTAAGCCTGAAAGTTGAAAACAGAGAAGAAAGTGCGAACGAAGTTCGGGCAATGCATACACCCAACACCGGCGAAGCCTCTCGTCCGGGAATTTCACTTTTTCTAACGCACCAGCAAAGGGGAAAGCGCCGGTGGCCCTCTTCCCTCTTCACTCTCGCCCTCTTTCAGTAAAACGGTCTATAGTAACTTCCAGGCAACTCTCCTCGAGCTCAGCTGCCTCCAGGACTCCCCACTCCTATCCACCGCATTGACTCCTCCCGATTGACTCCACCCACCCCTCTACACATCATTGACTCAACTCCACCCTATTGACTCATCGACCCATTGACACTCCCCGTCCGATCGGCCTGTGTCCTGAGAGTATGGGGAACGACGAGCCGCGGCCGGTCACGTGTCAATTTTCCCGCTAAATTCAACGGGAAAACTAAATTTGTATGTAAATCCCGTGACATCAAGCCATGCGGCGTCATTTTTCCCGCTATATTTAGCAGAGAAATTTCTGGCCAGTCACGTGCCAATGTTTCCGCTAAATTTAGCGGAAAACTAAAAATTTGTGTGTAGGTCACGTGACATCATGCCATGTGATGTCAGTTTCCTCGTTAAATTTAGCGGGAAAATTCGCGGTTACGCTTTCTCTCGCTTCACTTAACCTGAAAACAATCTAAAAACCATTCACGTTAATAAAAATGAAAGACGTTTACAACAGCGCAGCTCTTGAGGAGGAGGAGGGAAGGGTACTGAGGGGAAGGTAAACCCCTCCTCCCTCCTCCTCACGTCCTCATCCTCCCTGCTACCCAACCTCCCCTCCTCCTCCTGTTCATCCTCCTCCCTTACCCTTCACGCTCCTCCCCTCCTATCCTCCTCCTCCTCTTCCTCCTCCTTTTTCCTCCTCCCCTTCCCTCCTCCTCCCCTCGTCCTCCACTTCCTGCTCCCCTCTCCTCCTCCCCTCCCGTCCTCCCTCGTCCTCCTCTTCCCGCTCCCCTTCTCCTCCTCCCCGTCACTCGTGACGTCACACGTGACGTCACGAGTGACGTCACGAGGGTCCCGCGCGGTGCATTATGGGACATTTCCCATAATGCACCACTTGGTTACACCGACGGCGACGCCGACGCCGCTCAAGCCGGAAACAGGTGCTAAGAGCTGCCGCTCTAAAATAAACGCGGTGGAAGATGTAACACTACAAACAAGAAACCTCCTTGAAAATGACGAGGACATCAGGGCAGGTGTTGCTTGACAAACAGCCAACCCGCTAAATGCCCGCTGAGAAGGTGGCTGTAGAATTATTAATATCAGTTTTAGAGTGGATCGCTGTTTCTTATTAGTTGAAGATTTTGGCAGTGCTCGTATTTTGTCCTTGTAAATCGATATCAGTTATTTACTTTTGTTCTACTTTTTACCGTAGTTGCCCTTTAAAATGTCAGTTACTACAGCCGGAGGTATCTGAATGTTTCACAAGAATCGACATCTACTAGAAAGCAAAAACTAACAGGAGTTGAAAAGAGCGATATTTTAATGGATTCATCAATGTCGTTATAGAACAGTTGATACATACATCTGGTATTTTGTAGGTCGGCTGATCACTACAGTGATAATGGCTACATCGATATTCAGTTCTACGTTTCAAACACAAACTCAAAAACGTCATAATAACGCGACCCACAATGAAACAAAAGTACATGCGATTAGACATAGCCAGGAATCCGAGACATTCCCTTTAGTTCCATTGCGCGACGACACGTGGCGTCCAAGCCGAGCGGAATAGCGGCGTGTGTATGAAGGCACTTAAGCGGAATAAAAGCCCTTCTATCCTGGGAAAAGTGGCGCCATTCCTTGTTGTAGAAATGCTCGAGGCACGTACCGCGCGCTACTGCTGGGAAGAACACGGCGTCTGAAATCTAGCTCAGTGATGCGTTGTGCCGCCATGATCTTCAAAGGGCTGCACGTTGCACGTGTCTCCTTCATCGACGCACTTTGCGCTACGTTTAAAACTTGATGGGGCTTTAAAAGGGGGGGGGGGGTGCAACGATTTTAAGATTAAAGAATTTGCATCTCGCCATTTTTACGTTGTTCATCGTGTCCCGCAGGATACAGAAATATCTCCTTCATTAGAAAATGTCGCGATTCCGCTGCATAATCGCGAAGCAAAAGTCTACCTTTTTCTCCCACCTGCAGCCGCGAGTGGCAGCCGAAGGAACTATGGCGAAAAGATTAATTGACCTCGCTCGGCTCTAAGCTGCAGCATAACGCCCGCAAATGTCAGCAGAGAAAGGGAGAGGAAGCGTTCTCCGAGAAAGCATACGGGAAGCTACATGGCACCCCGAATTATTTCACTAGGAGGGGACCAAGTGTGACCCCGAGTGAGTGGAGAGGTGTTAGAACTGCCAATGTTTATCACTTTTTTTACACAACAACTAGGACACGCAGGCGAAATCGGTTTTCTGTTCTTTACTTTAGAAGTGTCAGAGGGTAACTTCCACAAATGTTTGACCGAAGTCCGGAAATCGTTGCACCCCCTTTTTTTAAGCGGAATGCGTTTCCAATTTTCTGTCTGCCTTTTCTTTTTGCCTCCTCCGCAGCTCCGCCGATCTTCGGATCCCAAGAGGAGGCATCATGTAATGCCGCAAGGGCGTACTATGCTAAAGACGGCTCAGGACCTCGGAACCTTCCAAAGGCCAGAGCTGAGCGCGCTTAGCGCAGAAGCGCTAAATGTTCACTTGCTTCGCGCGCTTGAAATGCGAATTCGCTCCTGCGGCCAGTGCGCATTTTAAAGCGAAAAATATACACCATAGAGAATTTCGTTTTAAGCGCCGTTCACACTCTTGCGGCCGAGTACAACCGAGAGAGACCAGACCGGTTGTTAGGACCGGATGTGCTACAGCGGAGCTGGTCTAGGAGATCGCAAGAGGCTTGAAAACCGGTCTGGTCTCTTCTCGGTCGTACTCGGTCGCACTCGGTCGCAAGAGTGTGAACGGGCCTTTATGTACGAGCGAAGTTGAAGCTAGAAGCGCGAGCCGAACGCGCTGGGTGTTGCAGAGTGGCTCTAGGTGTTGCTACCTCGCTCGCCCGCTCGTGCCGGAATTGTTTCACGAAGCATGATGGCGCGTGTAGCTTCGGCTTCGCTCGCACATAAGGTAAAAACTTCAGTGTACTAGAATTCGAGGTAGTCTTGGGACCGGAGTGGCTCGTGTGAGGCGTGTGGTGTAGTTCGCGATAGTTGTTGACATCGGCGCATCGACAGTAAGGACAGTTGGTGGTGGTTGTGCGCGTGCACCGCGGACAGCAGTGACTTTCTGCAGCCATATCGACTGCAGCGCCGCGATTGCTGTCTGGTTAGAAAATTTTATTTACAACAGTGGTGTCATGCCTAGGACAAAACCGAAAACCGAAAACGCGCTATGTACAGTATATGCAGGCTATACAATTCACAAACTACGCGCGCAGCCTCACATGCTCCCATTGCCGAGCCGCGCCGGTCCAAACACTACCCCGTATTCTACATCACTGTAGTAAAACGATGCTAAGGGTGCTTTACTGTGCAGGCGTCTCTTTGAGGGTGGGTTTTCTCATTATTATCTTTGGAGTGTGTTAGCAGGGTCTTCTGCACCGAGCTGAAGTTCGTCTCACCTCATCGTTGGCTATGCTTAGCCATGCATGGTGAAGGCGCGAACTAATTGATTTGGGTCACACCCTCGGCGGCTGCGCGAGCACTCGTGCAGCAAGGGCCAGTCGAAGGTGGCCATTGGTGCTTGCGCACACGTGCACAGCCTTTAAAGTGATATCTCACCACTGACCGCAAAGGTACCTTCAGCCACGGCCGGACTGGAAGCGCGCGCTCTCTTTCTCTACTTACGGCCTTTGCAATCGCCCGGGAGCTTCAATGGCATTTTTTCTCCAGGTATGTGGTTCGCTTGCTTGCCGCCAGGGCAATCACCTCACCCCACTTCACCCCACTCGGAGAGTCCCTTCGAGCTGCTTTGCGCTGGTGTTCGTGCTTCGTATGTTGTTGTTTTGGCAACTCTGGTCTGGTGGTGACGTCGGTGGCTATCTGGGAAACTCATCAGTGAATTTGGGTGGACGCCTTGTGTTATGCTGCTGACACGAGTAACAGAGGTGATCTTCTGTTCTGTCTTATTGCAAGGCCAGGATAAAAACGGATCCAAAGTCCTAGGTTTCTCGCACTTCTGGACAACATTGTTGCTTTCTTTTTAAAGGCTGTTGACACCTTCCGCGTACAAATGTGCACGGGGTTCTGCAGCTACTCATTACACCCTATCTTGAAGACGCGCCAATCCTAAGTTGCTTAGAGGGCATTGATCAACAGTTACCCAAAGCGCTTGCTGGTTTTCAATTTATAACAAGTTCCTCAGAATACTTCTGGTTAACCATGCAAAGACGGTCACGGACAGAAACGAAAATCAGCTGGATATGTGGACAAGCCCACGAGGAAGCACTTTAGGCTGTAATATGGACTGTGCGAAAATTGTATAGACTACTACACCCTCGTCTAGGAGCAGCTGACCAACTTCATGTGCGGCCTATGAAAATGATGATGCGAGACCACGGTAATTGATAGATTGGGCCTGCTTGCACATTTCACGAGAGTGTACAGCCGAATTATTTATCTTTTAAAGTTACTCCCCGTAGAAGGGGTCCGTCTCCTCCTGTTCTTGAGTTGCGGCAGAAGTGCCAAGGGCAAGGACGGTACCGTATTTCCGCAACTGCATTCTGCTGTCTCTACTTACCATTTTTTACTCCTGAGTCTCTCGGAGATGTGCGTCAATTATTCACCGTTTTGGGCTCGTCAGAAGCGCGTTGGATAGTGGCTGAGGGTCTAAACGTAAGGATCGGGTGTCAAAGGCTATAAAAAGTCTCGGCCGTGTTAAAGCTTTTGAGATGCACTGTCAGGATGTGTTGTTCTGTGCAACGGCAAAGGTAGCCCAGGGTTAAAGTCCCTCCAGGGTGTGAGGTGGCAGTGCCCCACGAATTGCGGCGGGTGGCGATTGCTGCCATAAAGGCCGTAAGAGAAGAGAGCGCGCGGTTTAAGTCCGGCCGTGCTTCAGCTGGGGACCTTTATTCTCTGCGGCCAATCAATTACCGATCTACCGCGCGTGGCGTACTCACTGACTCCAAGGCACGGGGCTGATTCGCCGATAGCAAAGGGACGTATGTTAAGCTACCTTTATGTTGACCGTGTGCATTGGGTACTCAATGCTAAGATTGGGGGGATCGGTGGCCGACTGCTTCTCTTATGTAATAAAAAGAGAAAGGAAAAAAACGGGGGATCGGTCGCTGAGTGTGCTAGAGCACACTAGCTCAGGTACATGGAGCGAAAGCTCGCTTCTGGAACCAGGATCATGGGTTAAATCCCACCCGCATTTGGTCAGCCTGTCTCATGACCAACTCTATACTTACGACCACTCCATTTGAGCGCTTTCTATGGAAGAGCCTGCTCCCGTCTGTATGTATGTATGTATATTTGCGGCGCAAATATACTGTATCGAGAGTCTTGTAAGACACGCCAATAAAAGCGAAGAAAAAACGAAATAAAAGGTAACGAAGAAGTGGTTGGCGTGTCTCCAAAGTTCGCCAACCGTCACTTTCGCAGCAGTATTAATTTCACCTGACACCCTCGTTTTAAGTGAGTGTTTGCCTCCAGCCAAAAGTAAGGCGGCGGCTATTGTACGTCTTGGTCTGCCGGTCTCTTGGTCAGGCCCCGGTTTTCAGTCGGAGTCTGCCACCATGCCTCAGGCCTCCCCGCTTGGAGCATACTACATGGGTGTATTCATTGGTGAAACCAAGTGCCTGCTCCAAGCGGTACCCACGACAGGCGTTGGGTGTAGTGCTCTGCACGCAGCAGCAAGTGGTGGATTGTCTCTTCGCCCGCTCCACACGCACTGCACCCCAGTGTCAGTCACGCTGCTATCGTACTTGCTTCGGTATAGGCGGGTACAGGGCACCACCACGAACAATGAGCTGATCGGCTGCCCAGTGTGTTCCCGCAGAAAGTCACCAGGAAGCGTCGTCTTCAGGGACGCGTACATGTGCATGGAATGGTTGTAGCATGCCGCTCATCCAACGGTCCCTCTCCTTCTCCGCTTCCTTTCGCACTGTGCTCATCCACTCCTTTTCTGTTTGAGGTTCAGTGGCCGGCATGAAGATCATAGCTTTGTCCCAAGACTGGTGTCCCCGCTTCCTCCACGTCAGTTGATATACTTCAAGTGAATGTACATAAAAACTCGCCTGGCCACCCGGTCTCGTTCATGTACCGGAGACGTGCATCGTCTAACTGAAGCTTGCTGTTGCCTCCCGCGCTTCAAAGAGGAAGACCAGCCGACGTCGCCTTCTACCAGTTCATTGGGTACTTGTCATGACACCCCTAGTGCCTGCCGTCCGACCTCCCTTTGGCGCCGCTCAAGATATGTGCGTAGCTCACTAGGAACGCATATCACTGCGTTCCCAAAAGTCAACCCGGGCACAGCCCATTACCTTCAAAGTTCTCGGGTGACAATGTGCCGGTCCCCAGCTCCATAGGCTCCGCCTTCGCAGTATATTCCGCTTAGTTACTGTGGAACTTCCTGAGGCCCTCATGATTGCTCAGTCAAGTAGAGTCCTCTCTGGCCGACAGTGTTATTCCCACGAGGTGCCTGTGCTCGGTGTGAGAGGTATGGATGAGCCTTGCAGGATGAGCAATCAGATTGCACTCCTGCAGCAGCTGTCGGCGGCCACGCAGCGTTGAAGCGAAGTGGTGTTCACTAAGTTCACAGGCAACTAGCAACCTCCTCATGTCTTCCACACTGTCGACCCATCAACACGAGGTCATCCCAGCATAGGCAGGCCAGGGAGTCAACCACGCTAATATCACCATGTTGACGGTGTTCCAGAGTGAAACCAATGCCAGTGTCTTCTAAGGCATTTTCCATGCTAAGGCATATAGCATATATAGCGTCGGCGACAACGGACAGCCCTGTCGTAAACCTTTTCCAACTGTGACCTCACGCCTGATGTCACACCATTGAAGGATGTTGTCCTGGCATTGCCGTCGTATAACTGACGGATTAGCCTCACCATGTTTGGGGCATCCAACAGCGTTAGGTGAGGGACGCAATCATAAGCTTTAGCGATGTCAGAAAGCAACATCGAAGGTCGCCTCTCCGCTCGCGCTATCTCGATGCGTGGGTCAATGTAAATAAGTTATCGTCCAACCGCCACGGCCAACTCAAACCCGTTCTGCAGTTCCCGTAAACACGCCGGCCTCGACATGCTGTGGTCGCCAGTTGATGATAGTCGCGAATACTCTGTATACCCAACTGCCGTGACGGTGAGCGGTCGATACGCAACGGCTGCTTGTTTCACCTGCAGATAGAGGTTATCGTACTCCGGTCAGGCAAGGATCGGGTCGTCTCCCGCAGCCTGCGACTGAACAAGTGGGCCAACTGCTCTTTGACGTCGGTCCCAGGCCTTTCAGTACCTTGGCGGGATTCCGTCAGGCCCGGCGCGGTGCCGCCGTTCAGCCGCGCGAGCGCGTTGACCTGCTCTTCCCACGGTGGTAGTGTTGTCACTCGTCAAATTAGGCGCGGTGGATCTTTGATGCGCCACGGGCCTCCTGCTGACACGCTCTCATTACCATGGAAATCCTGTGTCCAAAAAGATTGTGAATGTATTCATCAAAGAGAGCTCTAACGTTGTACTTTTCACCTCCATTTTCGGCATCGATCAGTTGGGAAGGGTATCTCTTCCATCCAGTGTTCCAATATAGCGCCGCCTTTCCGGCTCTTTTGCCACCCACTTCCTGATATATGTCATCACATTGCGATCATGTATCTGTTTTTCTCCTCGACGATAGATTGTGTTATCGCCTTGAGCTTCTGGTATTCGCCCCGGTGCGAGTACCGGTGCTTTTCCAGAAAATCCTGGCACCTGGCGATGGTCTCGGTTAGCATCTTGCCTGCGTTCGATGGATTTCCGGATTTCAGCATCCCACCACGGTACAAGCCGTCTTTTTCCGCCCAGGCCTCTCGCAATCGACGCCGTAATTGCCTGCAAACGCTGGCATAGTCATCATAGATGAGGGCATTTATGCGCTTATCACTTTCTTCGAACTCGACATGCCGCCTCAATACCATTACGTAAATGAAACGCCATTTTAGGTTTCGGCCGGCTGCGTTGTCCGTTAGATTGCGCCAAAATAGATATGATGCTGTTATGATCGCTGCAATACTCCACTCTCCATCTTCATCTACAGTTATTTTTTGAAGACGACGTGCCCGGCCTCTTTGATGCCGGAGCATAGTCGTATATTCATGGAATTTTGAGCCATCCGTATGTGTGCCACCACATTCCTCTCAGGTTGAAATCTCCAGGTCGAACTCCTCCGACAGCTGTCTCAGCATTAGGCCATTGTCGTCTCACGACCGTCAATCTCTACCAGATAATGGCTAAAGTCACCCATAACTAACACAGACAATCTTCGATCTAATTTTCCGATGTCACGTTGAACGCACTGTGTAGCTGTTGTCTCATGCTGGCATTTTCCACGGAAAGGTAAGTGCATACCGCCTGTTATGTTACCCACCTGTCCATGAACCCGGTGTTCGCGGCACTTTTCAGATATCCTTATCCACGTAAGCGTACTCGCAGCAGCTAAGGAGGCCCGCACTCCTCCCCGTCGGTCACCCTCCACCCTGTTACACCCGGTCCAGCACCAGAAGGGTCTACTGGGGGTTCCTCAGCGTCACAAGTGTGTTTCAACAACCCCGAACAAAGAAAAGCCTTGTTCCGGAGTACTGCATGACTCAGTCCACTTTCATTGACGCCTCGCACTATTCAAATTTAAAAAACCAACGACAGCACTGTCTCTCTTCCGTGGTTGCCCTTGCTGCCGCCGCCACTTAGAAACTCGGTCAACACTCCCGCTGAAGCTGCATGGCTGCTGGTGCTGTCGGACCACTTGGTTGCAAGTGCGTGACTCTTGTGATGGGGCACATGTGGGGTGCTGAAGGCATCCATTGTCGAATCGTCCAGCATTGGGTGTGGCACAGGAAGGTCTGTCTCTGTGTAGGCCTAGAGCACACGTTCCTTCCTGACTGCCTGTCCTCGATGGGAGTGTCCACAGCTGAGGGCAAAAGTTTGCCCATGCATAGCGTTCTCACTAAGCGGCGCGCTGAATCTCCTACCATGATCTCTGTGCTCCTACCTCGTCGGGTTCTTCTGCTATGCGTGGTTTGCGCCAGCTGATCGCGCTTTCTGGTTTCAAGCGCGTTCACGATGTAAAAAATGTTTTTCTCTATGTAAAGGATACCCAAAGTCAATTCGTTCGTGGATTTCGCTTTCTTCTTTTTTAGTTTGCGCGAGTCTTAAGATATGGTACTATGCGACCGCGCGCCGCCAACGCCATGGGGCCGACCAACTGGGTACGGCACCTGGAGCGATAGTGCCGTTTTTTAATGATGAGACGATTTGCAGCCCGGGACTGTCGGGCGACGGGCTACAAATGTGTGCATGGACGGGGCGAGGTGGTTTTCCGCGCCGCCGGGATGGCAACCGCTTCGTGGACAGACCTACCGTCCTTACGTACTCGGACTTCGCTCTCGCCGGAACAAAATCCGATTACGCCGGCCACGACAAGGGCGATTGCAGCCCAGGGACATGACTGCTGCTCGACTGCCCCATAACAAGAATGTATGCGCCCAGCACCATGCGCTAACTTCAAGCCCCAATCATTCTAATTCAAGGTAAGTTATCTCACCGACTGGCGAGAAGCGACGTCGACGACAATATCACCCTCGTTTTGGCCGATGAACAGTCGCGGGTTAAACCAAGGACAGCATGAATGTCTTCCAGAGGATTGTTAACGCCATCCAAAGAGACGGGACGTCGGACATGAGGGTGTCCTGGCCGACAGGCCGTAGTGGTCGTCCGGAAGTTTACCGGTATGCAAAAAAGTCAATATTTTTATCTGGTGTAGCGCGCATACCCGTGTTAAAGGGGGCATGGAACGATTTTTAAACTTCTTCTTCCTTAGCTTTAATCCTCAACTCAAAAAAGAACAGTGGAATCACACGGTCGTGACGTGCTACGGCACCGGTGCGATGACACAGGTCCACAGTGCTCTTTAAGCACACCATAGAACTTGGCATTCGCAAGTGCACTCACTGGCCACGAACGCGAATTCAAATATTCGTCGACAATTAATTGTTGACGAGCGCATACGTCCGAGAGCGCAGTTTTCGTGTCAAATGCGCGAGCTGAGGTCGGCTGACGTCATTTTGGCTTTTGTAGGCATTGCAAGAGGATATTTAGAACCATACACATTATGATAACACCATAGCACACGGACATTAACGAGCACAAAACCGGCCCAGCTACAGAAAATAAACATTACACTTATAATAAATATTCGTCTGTAACTTGTTATTACCAAGACGAACACACCTTGAGCATATAAGTTTAATAGTATGTGTTGATGCATTCTTATAGTGAAGGTCATGTCATATTACGTCATTTGAGCAAATGCATGCTTGTCACTTGAAAAAAAAACCAAAACACTGCGATCAAATGCAAGCTATTGCAAGGAAAGCACGTTTATCATAGTCTTCAGAACTGTCAATTCGTAAAATCATTGATTAGCACAAAAAGGTTAAAGATCGCAGGCGCTTCCTCGCTTAAAGGTTCTGTGATTATTCGGTGACCCAGGGCTGAAACATCTTCCCCTAGGCCCTACACACGACGTATACCTTTGGTTTCGATTCTCAGAACTTCCAACATTCAAAGGAAGCTAGAAAATGCGAAAATGTTATCCTAAAAGATATATCGTAAAATCGTTGATTACTACCAAGACGTAAGATTGCAGGAGCTTCCTAGCTAAAAGTTTCTGTGATTACGCGGTTACCTGGGGCTGACACAACTTCCCCAAGGTCCAACATACGACGCATACAATTCGCATCAATTCTCAGACATTCCAACGTTCAAACAAGGCTAGGGTATGCGAAAATTGCATGAAAAAGTCTTATCGATCCTTGAACACATCAGGAAACCGAGCACCGCTACGGCGATATGACTGATAGTGTCGCACAAGTGCTAATGTTCAGAGCGATCTTGCACAGAAAAGGTATAAAGTCTCAATCTTTCAGATCTTCAGGTTATACCTGTGTCAGAGAGCACGAAGAAGTCCGAAATCGTCGGCAAGAAGCAGCACATTACAAGTACCGCGCACCGAACAAACTCCGTATCCACCAGCTCTGGGCGCTGCCATATTACCGGTGACATCACGGCTCTTGTGAGGTCACGTTGGTCACGCGACAGTAGTCACTCGGTTGCTAAGGAAGCCGGAGCCAGCTCAGCTCGTTGCTTTGGTACCGCGTGTGACCAATCACGGTGAGAGGCGGCACAGGGAAAAGCGTCGACGCTACTCTGGCAGCTACAGCTGCCATATGGAGTGGCTCTAGTCGTGGTCTGTCTATGCTGGAAAAAGCGGTGGAGAAACAGCATCGTGACGCCAGCGGTGGGAGGAGCCTAATCTCCATCGCCAACAAACTATATCGGAAGAGAACTGTCCGGTGACGTGTCTGTTGACGTCGCCGAATGGCAACGATTAGAGTTTAAAATACATCGTTTTTTTGTTTTTTTGTTTTGTTTTTTCGCTACAGGGAATTTTGGAGAATCGCAAAACTCGGCAGTGAAGGGTTCTTGAAAGCAATACTTTTAAGTATCCAAAACGTATAGCGCAGAGCAATTTAATTAAACTAATTTTTGTTGAAATTGGTCGCTTGAAATATTTAGTTTACTTGAGTTGTACAAAAACTATTAGCATTAGCTGCAGCCCTCTACGTTGCACAGGCAGGCGGTCATGGCCGACAACACGAAGAAGCGGAAGTGAAGTCCTCGCGTGTCGGTCCACCAGACTAGCCTTCTGATCGACTTTTGACAGAAAACCAAGTTTTAGTGAGGGCCGCCACTGACGAGTCCTCTGACCAAGCCTGACCGGGACGAGTTGTGGGACGAGCTGAACGCCCAAGGCCCGTCCATCAAAACGCGAGCAGAACGGAAGGGCCACTGGAATACTCAGGTATAGCCACGCCCGAGCACGGGATCTTGATAAAGCGTGTGCTGCTCAGCCGTGTATCACTGCTGCGTGCTGCACGTTAAAAACCCCAGGCTAGCGGTCGTACTGCACTGGTTAAATTCCTTATCTACAGTGGGTAACAATGTCGCCATGTTCAGGCAGACTAACCTCCTGCTGTATAAATAACTAACGGACAATTTGACTTTTGACCTTTATTTGACTGCGTTAGTACAACTTCTCTCGTGTTGCACGAGAAAGAAAAACACTTCCCTTCGGGGGTTAAATTTACGGTGAAGTAGGAAGCTAAAAAGAAGAAAGAGAATATTTCTCTCAAGTGGGGTTCGTAGTAGAAGAGGAAGCAAAATAAAATCAGTTTCTTCACGGGGTGTACGGTCTTTTCTTTATGTGTATGTTTATTCTATACTCTGTTTCACATTATGATGTACCGCAGGAAAGGCTACAAGCGCGAGCTCCTTGCTCTGGGGCACATCTCGGCGGCACAAGCTCTCGTGACTTAAGAGCGGCTGCCAACGCTATAAGCTCGCGCTTCTAGCCTTCGCTGCGGTACAACATAAGGTGAAACGAAGTATAGTTCAGGTGGCCTTACCTGAAGTAATTGCTTTAAAATAAAGTAAACTCTCTCTCTACCTGGAGTATGAACCAACTAGCTCAACTTAAGCCTGTTAACGTTGTTTGGCTTTTCGCTCAGCCAGACCGCTTATGTAGGGTGCACTCATATGAAAACACAATCGTGTTGAATCGTGTAAGAGTATTGAAAATATTTATCGATCACGCCGCCGAACTTGCATAGCTCGAAGAACTTCCGTTTTGTGAGCGCCTTCTCTGCTCGAGTTCGCTGGAAACACAGCCACTTCGATCCGAAGCAATCGATGATACCGCTGGCAGCATCAACAAGTACGCGAATCACAGAGCACTGCTGAACACCAATGTTTTCGTCGTTCCCAACGGTTCCCTGAGCGTCGCCAGCGGCGTAGAAGCGTAGAGCTGCGAGGACTTCTTGTTCGACCGTCAGCACATGGAGCCCTTCGCGACGCCGTGGAGCTTTCCGCGAAGCTGGTCGCATGCACTGCGAGCGAGTCACCACTTTGGTCAGCCGGCATACTCGGCCAACAAACCTCTCTATCGCTCGTCTCGAAAGCATCCCGGTGATCTCTATGAACTCGATTCCCTGGCGAACTCAACAGTAGAGATGCATACGTTAGGGTCGCCATCTTTTCCGATGCAATCTGTCTATGCTGGAAAACGCGGTGGTGAAACAGCATCGTGACATCGCCAGTGGGAGAAGCCTAATCTTTATTGCAAACAAACTACGTCGGAAGAGAACTGCACCGTGACGTGTCCGGTGACGTCGCCGAACTGTGGCGATTGAGTTGAAACTACATCGTTCTTTTTTTCCCTACAGGGAATTTCTGAGAATCGTGAAACTCGGCACTGAAGGGTTCTCAAAAGGAATGCGGATGGCAAGTTCGTCTGCTTTTTGCGCAGGGGGTAGCGGTGACGTCAGAACACCGAGCCCTGATTGGCTGATCGCGACCCCCTATCTGAGCGTCGTCTGCTCGCAACGTCGTCTGCGTCTATCTTGCCTTCCCTGCGACTTTCGGAAGCTCAGGTCTCTACGAGCGAGCTCGACTTCGCCTTTCAGAGAGGGCAGACGAAATAACTCGAGCGGTACGTTGTTTTTGTCTAACAACTAGCAGACGTGCATCAAGGAGGGAAGTCAAAGGACTCACTGGCGAGGTGTCCCGAGGTGTCGAGGTTTGTTTGATAAGATCGAGAGTGAGGGTGGTTAGTATCCGCAGAGTTTTCTCCCCAAATACGTTTTCCCTCCTTTCGTTTGCAACGACACTCCTCACTCTTTAACGGCGTCGGCGGGTTGACGCGGTTGACGCAGTTAACGTCGTCTGCCTTACGGCCTGGTTCACACTTACAGCTAATCCGCTGCCGCCGAAGCGGAATCGGCCGCGGCAATGCACAGTAGACGCTACGTCCGGTGGCCGAATTCTTGCAGATTCGACCGCCGATTCGCAAGTGTGAACCAGGCCTACGTCTGCTGGTCAAAGCGATGGCTGCTTTACCTTCCCTGCGTCTGCCGAAGATTCACCGCTTTTTTCACCGGCGAGAACGCGGCCTTCGAAAAAGGCGAAATGAAATACCTTGAAGGATACGTCCTTTCTTTTGAGGTGAAGGATTTCACTCTAGTTGTGAATGTCCAGGTGTCGTTTAAGAATTGTAGCTACGCGGTAAAGATGCCGCTCTCCGATAAAGGTGACATTTTAGAGAGTCACTTTTAGTGCCCTTCGCGGGGCCGCAAAGTGCAGCCACATGGTGGCTACCGCACTTTACGCGGCTCTAAATGGACTGTCCAAGACGGACCTTCCACAGCAGTGGATGCAACGCCCCAAGAGCAGCATGCCGCGGTAGGTCGCTTGCTCAAAAGTAGACACCACGTTCATCGCTATGTTAAAGCGTTCAGTTGCACGAGTTTCGTGAATGGCACTTCGCGTTTTATGAGTTGTTCAAAGATAATCAGCTAAAGACAGATGAAAGCCGATGAATTGACTGGAAATAAACAAATGCGGCTGTGCAATTGCTACTGTGAGCATATCATAGCCCAAATGTGCTCGATCGCTGCTTGTTGTCACAACTTTCTCGCTCGACTAAAAGGCTGTTGTCAGTTAGCGTATTGGGGTATCTATGTGTGGCGCAAACCCAAGTGGCAAAAGTTTGAAAACCTGTAGCTAATCTAGGGAAGAGAATCCGAGCAAGATCGATCGAGCTACCCGAGCAGCGTCGAACGTATCGCGGAAGTTATGTCGTAGACTCGTTGACACCAAGAAGTAATTATTTTTTTTTGTTTTTGTTTTTTGGGCGAAATTTAATGGAAACTTATTTTTTATGTCCTGTTATTTAAACACACGAACACTTGCTCAAGGGTAATCCGATGGACTTCAATTAGCCCTCTGTATTTGCTCAAGCCACTTTTTTCTAAGCTTACTGTCTTAACAGACAGGGATAAAAACACGCTGCTTCCTCCAGTGTAGCGCGCGTGCGGCCCCGGACATCTAAGGGCATCACAGACTTGTTATTGCTCTGTTTCGTGCGGCGAGGAGCCGCTTCTCCTTCTAAGAAGGGTGCAAGGTGCAGAGAACCACGCACCTATTTAATAGGCTAGAGTCTCGTTCGTTATCGGAATTAACCACACAAATCGCCCCACCAACTAAGAACGGCCATGCCGTTCTTAGTTTGTCCTACATTGGTCCATCGACTAGAGGCTGTTCACCTTGGAGACCTGCCGCGGATGTGGGTCCGGTCCGGCAGGGAAATCACGCTCCCTCACTCGAATTTTCAAGGGCCGACGCGAGCGCACCGGACAGCGCAAGAGCCGCACTGCTCGGCGGAGCCACCCTCCCTATCTCGGGCGAACCCATTCCAGGGACTCGATCTCCTTACAGAGAAACCTCTTCCCGGGAATCGCATTGGCGTCTCCGAGCTGGTTGGCGTTACCGCACTGGGCCCCGAAGGTCTCAGTCCGCCAATCCTCCCAGAAATTTAAAATGCGACCCCCGTCGTGAATGCACCCACCACATCCGAAGGCGCAGCACGTTTTCATTTCCCCTGGTGACACTGCCCCTTGGACAGCGCCTGATCGGAGCCGACCTCTAAATCACACAGGACAGAAGCGGAACGTTATTTTCTCTTTTTAGGGGCGAAGCTCCTTAAGGGCTAGCCATGTCCGTATGTCCGTCCGCCGTCCGGCGTAGGCCGGCGTCGGGTGCTCGTGCTTCTACTCGTGAGATCACGCGCTCACGAGCACGTGAGCACATGCTCACGTGCTCGTGTAGGGCAAAAAAAAAAAAAAATGATAAAAAAATTACGAGCTCGTGAGCTCACGTGCTCGTGTAGGGCAAAAAAAAGAAAAGAAACAAAGATGAAAAAATGATGGAAAAAAATGTTGACATCTGTTTGCGCAGCGACAGGACGAGTAGGGGGTCTGAGATGTGGTAGTAACTCAAGACCTGGGGTTTCTGTCATGGATGAAACGTTGCATGTAGCCGCTCAACGTCTATACAGGAGAGGGCGCTGCGGTCAAATGCGTATGTAATCGCGTTAAACTTTGCATGCATTGGCTCAACGTTTATAGACGAGAGGGCGCTGCGGTCAAATGCTCAAATGCCTTAATAACCACGTTCCACACACACATTCTCTTTCTGACATAGATGAAAACGAACGAAAGGCTCGGTATGCTGCGGCTCAGCGTCTACGCAGACAAGCACCACCAGAGCTTCGCCCCAACCAACATCATTCACCACGTGGAGATGCGGTCAAGAGATGAATCGTTTTATTAAAATAATCGGAAATCCGGCTGGAGTTAGTCTTGTCACTAGGCCGACATTGTTCCACGCGCGAAAGGAAAAATATAAAAATAAATTAATAAGAAGGTAAAAAGAAAAGGGATAGATATGAACAGATTAGAGGAGGTATTAAAGTTAGTGGTCACAAATTTCCACTGTTGTCTTTGTCACGTTAGTAGTACAGTAAACTTTCGTTAGATCGACCTCGGTTAATTCGACTTTTCGTTTAATTCGATCGTTTTCAAAAGTCCCGGCGAGCGCCCAAACATTTCTATGGGAGGAAAAGTTTGATAGTTCGAACTCGGGAAGGATTAGCATCGGATAATTCGTCACGAGCGAATGTGCGCGGGCTCAAATTGCAGGGCACCACGGCAGAAAAAGCACCAACTTACGGCGAAACACGGGTCCTTTGCTGCAAAGCCGAACGTGCGCAAATATGCGCCTGCTCTTCTACGCGTTGAGATGGACCGTAGCGAATGACAAAAGCCAGCGCAACCAACCTGGCGTGGAGTAACGGGGAGAACATAGCACGTGGTGGGGCGTGGAGACAGCGCGCGCTCTCAAGGCGCTTTTCTGTAGCATCGTGTGCGGTCCATCTTGCACGCCGGAAAGCGCGAGTTCTCTTTTCCTTTTTTTTTGTTTATTTTTTTTTTGTCGACGGTTTGGTTGGTTTGGCACCAAAGTCGGCTCGTAAAGCTTTCTCAGCGCTTGCTCTCAAAGCGCTTTTCTGTAGCATCATGTGCGGTCCATCTTGCGCGTCAAAAACGCGGGTTCGCTTTTCCTTTTTTTTGTGTCATTTTTTTCTGTCGTTCACGGTCTGGCTGCCCGGCGCCAAAGTCGACTCGTAAAACTTACTTTCTCTTCTCTTTTCTTTTTTTTAGTGCGCGATTTTTCGGTGTTGTGACGTTTAGTTACGCTGCCAGAGCATGCTTTTAGACACGCGTTTTAAGCGCAGACGGCAGCAGACCATCCGTGAGTACTGTGGACAATAAAAGGAAGTTTAATTTTAACCGCTTTTCTGTCCTTTTTCTAATTCGATCATTCGAATAATTCGACCAAATTTCGGGATCCCGTCGAGGTCGAATTAACGAAAGTTTACTGTACATGAGCCCTTTACAGTAGAGTGTGTAGGCCAGTGGCTCGCAGGACGTTCAAAAATAAACTCTGAAGTAATTTTCTCGTAGCACGAGTACCAGAAGGAAATATAATTTGTGCTGTGCCCTGTATCACAAATTTATGCTTTCTCAACTCAACCGAGAATGTTTTCCTTCCCTCTTCAAACGTTTGACAATCGTCAAGCATGTGATTGAGGTCTTTGGTTACTCCACATTTGCTGCAGGTACCGGTATCTCGCTTTTTCCAGCGGTGCAGCAGTTGGCCTGTACGTGCGCTCCCTGTCCGTAAACGGAAAAGCAGAGTGGCGTCTGCGCGGCAGAGATTTCGGGTTAAGCACGGCTGAACCGGAGAGGAGTCACCTATGGATAACGAGCATATATGGTCGTATATAGTTTTGTAAAAACACCTAGTATCTTCTGGGGTCTTAATGCTAGCGGGTAAGTTGTGAGCGGTGGAAGCAAATTGATCCGCTTTTTCGTTGCCTCGTAGCCCGATGTGTGCCGGTACCCACTGATAGTAAATTTTGAAACCGCTCGCTTCCAGCGTTTGTGTAGCTAATTTAGCTGCCATTGCTGCTTTCGACGTTTCTTGGGGTCTTTGTAGCTGTTAGAAAGCAGCACGAGAGTCTGTTAGTAAAACCACATTTTGTGGTGCGAGCTTACTTATCATACTGAGAGATTCTGCAATCGCATACATTTCAGCTATTGTTGACGATACCATCTTATGGAGTCGTCCACTCCATTCAAGTTGTAAACTAGGCATATAGAAAGCGGAAGTGCCGCTTCTTCTGGTACGATTTACTAACCCGTTTGTGTATACTTGTAGACGGTCAGCATATGTTATCAAGATATATTAAATTTTCTTGCTTGATTACTGTTACATTTTTGCTCATCTTATTGTATACCCGGAATGTGGCAGGTGCACTTTGGGCAGTAATTGTTCCAGGGCAGTAGTTGTTCCATGATCCAGATGGTTTAACACCATCTCGATCATGAGAAACGTCAGGTGTCCTCCAAGGTGTTGAAGAGTTTGTCCAGAAATATGAAAACGCGATTGTTGCCTGGTTTTAGGTTCTCGCAACAGGTCTCTTCCTGCAGGTGTGATACTCAACCGTACGTGTTGAAAAAGGAGACTCTTGGTTGCTAGCAGCGGTAAATTGAAAGCGCGAGCTTCTTTGTATACATTTTCGTTTTTTGTTGAGCTTGGAACTCCCAGGCAAGTGCGCAAACCTTGTCTGATGTATGCACTCAAGCATTCGGGAATCTGTTGGTGACAACTTAATGAATGGCAAAGAATATAATATACGGTTGACAATAAGGGCTGAATGCAGACGCATCATGGATCTTGGTGAGTTTCCCCACTACTGTCTTGTCACTCTACGAATTGCGTTTCTTGCTGTCAGTGTAGATTTTTTACCACCATAGCTTGTGCATGCCAGTTAAGCCTAGAATTCAAAGTGATTCCTAAGAATCTGTGTTGTCGTTCGCGACGTATCGGTGTATTGTAAAGGGTGAGGTCAATTTTGGTATTGCGTCAGTTTTTTCCAAGGAAAAGTATGAAGGCAGTTTTTTCGAGTGAGAATTGTAGGCCAGAATCATTGAGATAATTGCTTGCTGCGGTGATGGTTGCTTGAGCGGCGTTTCGAAGGCCATGGTGTCTGTACCCTGAAACCCAGACGCATATATCGTCCACATACACTGACATATTAATGGCAAGAGTGTACTTAGGAAGGCATGCTGGTAATCTTGCCAAAACAATATTGAACAGAATGGGCGATAGTACGCTTCCTTGTGGTAAACCTCTAGTACATCTGCCAGTAGTGCTGAGAGACGGACCGAGCCGAACCATGAGGGTTCTATTGGCGAAGACGCTTTTCAGAAAAGTTTGGAACTTCCCTGTTATGCCGATGTCTGTCAACTTTTCGAGAACAACCACTGGTTCAACATTATCGTATGCTTTCGAAATATAAAAAATACCGCCAATGTCGATTTTTTGTTAAATTGGTTGTGTTCGATCGAACTAATCAGGTCTAAGATGCTATCTTGAGTCGATAGCCCGCGTCTGAATCCTGTCATTTCGTGCGGCAACAGATGGTCAGATTCAAGCCACCATGTGAGTCGAGCATGTATCATCCTTTCAGTGAGCTTCATCACGCAGAATGTAAGGGAAATGGGTCGGTAGGATGATGGTGTGTCGTGTGGTTTTCCTGGTTTTTGTATGGGCACAACCCAAGCTGTTCTCCATTCTTCCGGTACGATATCTGATTCCCATACAGAATTAAAAAACTTTAGTAGCTCTTGTAGACGCTCAGCTGGTAAGTTTTTGCCGCATCTGGTTTGTGATTCCGTCTGGTCCTGTGGCACTTTTCCGCTTAGTTGATTTTAACGCGAACGGTAATTCTTCAATGTTGAAGAAGTCCGTGTCCAAGGGAGACGATCTGGTCACAGCTTCATACACCTTGTCGGTCTGGTCTTGGGTCGAAAAACATTGGTCCGCGAATTTCTCCGCTGCTTCCCTCAGATTTGTTCTGTGGCGAAATGCCATCCAAGCATGTGAGAGGCGTAAATCACGTTTGCCTGTAAAAACATCGAGTATTCTTCAAATCTCAATTCCAGGTTTGTTGGCATCAGCTGTAGCACATGTGTCATCCCAGTGATTGCGTTTTGTTTTCTTGGCACAACGGCTCGTAAGTGCATTGATTCTATTTAACTTAATTTTGCCAGTGCTGGAGTATTTTCGCTGGATCTGTCGTTGGGCCTGTCTTCGGGCGGCACAAAGATTAAGCAACGTGAGGTCAGGTTCTGTGTAGTGCTCTGGTAGTCGTATCTTGATAGCAGCCTTCTCTGCGCTTGCAATATAGCTTGTAGTATGGGCTTTGTCGACGCTTTCATGTTTGTTCTAAAAGAGTCCCAGTGGGTGACCTGTCTGGTGCACTGTCGAGTCCTACGAAATCCATGTAGATCTTTAAATATTGGATAGTGATCACTTCTGATTGTGTCAGGGTATCTTTTCCAATCTACACACAGGCTTGGTGAGTGGACAGTGATGTCTATGGCGCTGTAAGTGTCAGGTGCTCGTAAAAACGTTGGACTACCGTCATTTGCCACAGCAAGATTGCATTCTTCAAATATTCTTACCAAAGCCCGGTCGCGCGTATCATCTCTGTTTGCTCCCTAGAGGCCATGATGTGCGTACCAGTCGCCGCACTTTAAAATCGGATCCTCGCAGCGTTGGCAGATTTCTTTTACTTCCTCAGACAACAAGGTACATCGGAGTCGCCGATGAAAAGAAAAAAGTACGAAGAAGAAGAAGAAGGAAGGAGCTAAGGTCACTGAGGGTCTTCGCAGTCTTCTGAAACACGGTAAATTTGCGTTTCATCCCACACAATCGACTCGCTCGGTTACAGTTTGGGCACTTATTATTTCAGACTGAGAAAGTCGCGAACGATCCAGCAATAGCAGTTCTTCTCGCTGCTTGGTCAGTGAGCTCTTTCGCCTCTTTGGCGAATCGGTGTTGGGTATACGCTTACCGCCTGAAGGAGGTCGAGCAACGATAGTGGGTAGGAACGTTTTTCACTTTACTCAACCTTCCTGCTCACTAGTGGTTAGTTTGCTCGCAGCGCAACGCCGCCTGACCAAGAAGCTTCTTTGTCGCCGCAGAACTTTGAGGATAAAAGCGGACGTTTTCCTTCAGCCTCTCCTTCGCAAAACGTTATGTCGAAGTTTTGGGGATTGCATTGTTGGCGTTCTCAATATTGCGATCCCCAGGATTTCGTCATCGAGCTTTGCGACGCCCGCGTTTACGATATTTAAAATGCGGCTCATACAGATAGCGTAACTCGCTCAGTTGTGGAACTCCCACCAGAAGAGGGTACCCCCCCCTTACCCCTTTCACTCCGGTTCAAGTCGTTTTATAAACCATCTACTTTTTTTTTCTGAAGCTATGCTTCAAAGAGTACGGTTAAACGCCATGTAGACGCTGTGCTCCAAAAACATGTGTGTTCTATAGAATACACTGCAGTTAACATAACAGCCATTTCCAAAACGGAGGCGCGTCGAAAGACGGGAGGTGGGAGGAGAGGGTGGATACTTCCATAAATGAGCTAAGCTACTAACTTTGATATAGTGGACACTAGCACTTGAGCACTCGATGAGGTAGTGTGACAATCAATACCTCGAAGTGCATTCGGGTAGTGGCTTCTGCCCAAATAACTTAGCGCGTGCTCTGTGCTTTGACAACCCAAGCGCGTGGCCATGATAAACATTGGCGGCATATAATCGGCTCCAGATCACGTGGCCTCTTGTTGTGACAGCGGGATGAGGAAGTGGACGCTGCTCCTGAAAACACTGTAAGTGCACAGGCGAGCTGGTGGTAGCTAATCATTTCGTTTAACACCTTAGACTGTGGTGCAGAAAAGTTTCCTTTTGTGCCCGTTCCTTCGACTAAACTTTTTTTTCTTTTTTGCACCAGAGTCTTGGCTGTTAAACTAGATAATTGAACGCTGCTCGTTTTTCTAGAAGTTTTATCTGCGACTGTCATTGCATGGCAAAAACAAACTAAAATGTGCGTAATAGGTTATAAATGTAAAGGACTATTTCAATATGGTATTTACTGATAGTACAAACAAATATTGTATCGCCCAGGTAAATCCAAGTTGCATACTTCGGCGGTGAGAGCACCATCTCCCACAATTTTTAGAAGCTTTTTGAAGCATTAGGCAAACCTAGAGTTACAAGGAGACTCAGAGACACTAGGCAGAACTAGTGTCGCCATGTAGACAGGGCTAGCGAGCCATAAAGGTCGACGTACAACGTCGACGTACAACGTCGACCTTTAAGACAAGATATTCCCTTAGCTTTCCTAGATTTCAGTACGCGGCTAGCGAAGGAAGGAAATAGAGGACTAAGAGAGGAAAACATTATCGGACCCTATCGAAACACCCGCAAGGCGTACTGCTTAGCTTTGGCACAGACTGGAATTGAGTGCTGCGGCAGAGACTGGACTCAGCCAAACACTGAAGCAGCAATCTTTCTAATCAGGAAATCCAGCAAAGCCACCGGTTTCCAATCAATAGGGCGCCCTATTGTTTGAAGACCGGTGACTTTGTCTGCGTTTCCATAGGAGTTAGTCTTTTTCTTGTTTAAATTTTTCTCAGGTGGGTTCGCTCTCTGCAAATTTTGTAGAAAGAAATGCACCACCTGTGGGCAACGCTGCAGAAAATCGTAGCGCGATAGGTTAAGAAGCCTAATTTTGCGGTCGATTTAAAGAGCCCGGCGGCTACTTGAGACACCCGGTATATACCGCTCCAATAATCATCGTTTGCGTGCTGCCTTATTTCTTCACAGCTCCGTTGATCACCTTCTCAGCATGTGCAGATGCCCTCTCCTGCAGCATATCAGACACAACACATGCATCCGTAGCCCAGTGGCACGGCTTCTTTTTTCTTTTGGCCTGAATAATACAAATTGAAAAGGTCTACAGATGCCATGACCACACCCTACTCTGGTCTTCCTCCTCAGACAAGTGTGCGGGCTCATGGCGAACTTGATATGAACTGAGTCTTAGCTAAAATTGTGTCAAAAAAAGCTTGGCAAGCCTTTGACGCAATTAGAATCAACTTCACGTATGTGCCGCTCCACTTGTGCAGGTTGATAGCATTGGCAACGCTTGATTTTGTAAATTCCTAGCTAAGACTCTGCAAGCCGGCTAGGAAATTTCTGGTGATTGCACCTAGCTCTACCGGTGGTTAAAATAGCCACAGCCAAGAAACAGATTTTGGTGTTGCGTGACCGATTTCCCGGGGAGAAAGTACAGGAATTCCCCACAAAGAGGAACCGTGTTTATCGGCCCGGGTAAATAAACTCTGCATCGCAGAATGCTAAAACTTGATGAGGATGTGACGCTAGTTGTTTGGATCGAATGCGGAAGTTTGAGAAGATTATGTTGCCTTGGTCAAAAGAAGAATTGTGGAAAATAACTTTCTCTGTCAGCCGATCGATGTCCACCTAAGCCTAATTGCGTCGAAACAAAGAATTACACTGTGGGCGCCGGTAGCATCTATTTCAGTGAGACTAACTTGTCAGCGTGAAAGGAAGCAATATCCTCTTTTTTTGTTGACAAACGTGTTTTTTTTTGTATACACCAATTTTACGATCGTTCACAATATCATTCCTTGCTCTGACAGCGTTAGGATTAATGGACGTCGGCTCATAGATAAATTTAGTTTTTCTTAATTATATTTTTAATCCAGGCAACGTCGTGATCTCAAACATTCGCGTTCTACCCCTACTTCTGTACTCACATTCTCATGGAGTTTGAGCTCTCTGCGATGCATAGCTTATTTATCCGGCCCGAAAAACACGGTTCTCTTTCCTCGGGAACTCCATGTACATGACGCTTCAACAGATTCCACTCAGCAGACATAAGTCTTGCCTGTCGTTTCCTTTATTAGTTCATTTCAAACATTACTCACTCTTACGGTCGATCTGAAAATACTAAAAAGGGGCGTGTGCAAAAACACGATAAAAATGGAAGGTCTATCAATTGTATGCAGTCACTTAGAAGTCAGTAGTATTATATCAGTCACCGACTTGCCAGCTTGTTGGTGTTTCCTTTTTCTTTTTTTTTTCTTTTTTGCGCACGCCCCTTTGCAGTATTTGCAGATCGAACGTAAGAGGGGTAATTTTTGAAAGGGCCTCTTCTCGCTTAACTGAGCCGTCTCAGAAATTGCGTTACATTCCGCCTCTAGGGTGCACGAATGCGGTTTCTTTTACTTATATTTCAAATTGGTGCGCCTTCTTTCTGAGCGCAAATTGGACTTCAATAGTCGAAGTGAGCACGGACATGAGGCAGTCGTTTGTCTGGAACGCTAGGTATAGCTGTACTTTCTTGTTTTCACGGAGTCAGTCGCGTGACCTCAAAATCCCCGTTGCGACTATTTTAACCACCGGGAGAGATACAAGCATTCATCGGAAAAACGGCCCAGGTGTCTCAACGACGAGCGCAACTTATTTTTCGAACATCGGCATTTTCTGAAGTAGACTGTAATTCACTCGAAGCTTGATTTTCTTCTTTTCTTTAAATTCGCAGATGAATGCGCGACGTTCATCGTTTGGCGACGTGGAAGCAGGCGGGACCGGAAACCCGTTCGCTGACAAGTATGTTCGGATTGGTGAGTAGCGTCCGGTGGTAACGAGAACCTCTGTAGGGGCTTAAGAGAACCCACGGATGATGCAGTGTCATCTATAACCCCAGGGCAGTGAAAAGGGGAATCTTCGAACGGCTGCTAGTTAGCGCGGCTTCTTGACAAAAGGGCAACATTGGCAAGACCATGCTACCAAGCGATTGATCACGAGTGCTGCGTCACAGTTCGGCAGGGCACTCGGACGTGCGAGTTCGAAATCGGGTCCAATGATTGCCGCCTTGGGTCTCAGGGTTGCGGTAGCTCGACACACGGCCGGACTGGATATGTGCTCGCTGCCTTACCACCTCTCCAGTGAAGCATGACAGCACCTATGTTTGCACAGCGGCATTGGCACATGGTAGGATGGAAGGCCACTGTGCGGCCTGGAGCTGCGCCTCAGCGCGGCCGTAGGAGGTACCACCCTGTGTCACCACTGCATAGATTCCTTTCTTTGCAAACACCACCAGTCGGTGCTCCGGTCTTCGACGTCTTAAAGCGCTGCCGCATATCCAGAGCGTTATGACGTCCTGGAGAACTTCTGGTTCATAAAAACAAATATTGAACAAAGCCCACCTTAACACCGCTGCTCGAAATGTCAATGAAACGTTTGGCCACAAATACTCCGGGTGAACACCAAAACAAACGAAGAAGCGCGAGATCTGGGGGCTAAGCTCGCCTTCGGCGGGAATCTCTCCGATGCGGCGTCACGGGGAGGGGAGGAGCTTCTTTTGACTCCGCCCCGGCGAGTTTCCCACTCCTCCTCTTACATTTCCGACCCCCCCGGCGGCGGCGAGTTCCCCAGCGTAGCTCCGATTTGTCCCTACGCTCCGCAGTGAAGGGTTTAATTTTTTTTTTTTTTTAATCGGGGGATTGGTGGCCGGCTGGGCTAGCGCACACCAGCTTGGAGCACGTCGAGCGAAAGCTCCGTTGCAGAACCCAGGATCCTGGGTTCAATCCCCACCCCTTCCCGTTTCGATGTTGATGAGCATCGTACCGGCGTGTGGTCGTGTATCACTACTGCGGGATGAACGTTAAAGACCCCAGGCTAGCAGTTGTACTGCACTGGCTAAATTTCTCATCTAGAGCTGGGAGAATCGTCGACCGTTGAGGCAGACCAAGATTTAGGCTGTATGAACATACACACAACCCAATTCTTTTATTTAAATCGTAAATGACAAATAAGAATCAAGCAGAGAATAGACGAAAAACAACATACAGGAATGGCGCAGACTAACAACTGTGTAATTTCTTTCTCATCTTTCTCCCCCCACACCGCCACACAGCCACAATATGTTTTTCGAAATAGGGTGCACGTGGAGCGAAAGCTCGTGCTGCAGAACCCAGGATCGTGGGTTCAATCCCCACCCCTGCCCGTGTCGATCTGGATGAGCATCGTACCGGCGTGCGGTCGTGGATCACTACTACGTGGTGCGCACGTTAAAGACCCCAGGCTAGCAGTCGTACTGCACTGGCTAATTTGCTTATCTACAGTGGGTAACAATATCGCCATGTTCTGGCATGTTCTCCTGCTGTATAACAACTAACGACCAATTTGTTTGTCAAAATACGGTGTGGAGGGAGAAAGATGAGAAAGAAGTTACACAGTTGTTAGTCTGCGCCATTCATGTACATTGCTTTTCTTCTATCCTCTGTTTTAGTTTAAATATTATCAAGTGCGTTTATCTTGCATCTACGCAGCGCAGAAAACCATCAAAATAATTGTAAAAGCCTGTAGGTAATGATAAATTGCGTTCTTGGTTGCAGATTGTCGTAAAAACATTTGTTTCTAGGATTCACTTCGTAGAAATTGCTTGTAGGATTCACGACGGGGACGACAGTCCATTCACGGCTCCATCGCCTCAAGCCCGGTTCGCCACGCAGTTCATCGCACAGCCACCTTACCACGTCTTTCGAGAGGCGATAGTGTTGTTGAAAATCAACGTCGTCCATGTCAAACACATTGGCGTGGCTTAAATACCTACGCCGACGGTGAAACACGAACAAACACGCTGCCATTTTGGACGCTTCTCCCTCATCTCGCGCCCAACTCGCCCAAACTCGCCTAGGTCGGAGCCGGCAAGCTTTTCCTATCCGCGGCGGCTTTTGCCACGTCACAATGACGTCACAGCATCTCGCCGCGAGTTCCGAATATGCAACTCTCCGACCGCCTCAAACCCTCCGTTCTGACGTCACGATCTAGGGAGTGTCGGCGCGTGTCGTCATGCACGGCGCCGACCAATCGCGGCGGTCGGCGAGTTTGGCGGAGAACTCGCCTCGATCTCTCCGCGCCGAGCTTAGCCCCCCTGCTCAAAATTTATCGGATATTCTCGTAAACAGACTTGTCTCCTCCGAGTCCTTAAATTGTACAGCCGAAGGCCTTCGTTAAAGCTCCAACTCTGCTGTCCGTGCAGCATTTATTCTTTCTGGCACTAGTGACATAAGCAAGCTCGAAGGCTTGCAAAGACGGAGAGACTGAAAGTCGCTTGGGACGCAAGCAGCAGTTCGAGTTTGTAAACAGCAAAAGGGTCTATACTCGGGGACGACTTTCTGTGGCTACGTATGCAGTCAAAGGTACGGGAGCACGTGCTTCAGCGCTGATCAAAGCCGTTCACTTGTGCTCTCCTCGAGCTTTCTTCAGAAACGCTCACATGAAAGTTCTCCACGAGCGTTCGCGGTGAGAAGAACACTAGGGGCGCTTCTGTTTCTCACTCTAAAGCCCCTATTCTGAAAAAGTGGCGCCATTCATTGTTGTGGAAATGCTCAAGCACGGGCCGCGCGCCACTGCTGGGAAGAACATGGCGTCTGAAATCTGGCTCAGTGCGCTGCGCCGCCATGATCTTTCCAAGGGCTGCAGTGGTACGGCTGGTGCATCGACGCACTTTGCGCAACTTTGAGACATGAAGGCTTTACCTCACATGGGTAGTGCACGTGCTCCCCACGGGGTTGTGTTTTAATCTTCCATGGTGCATAGAAGCTTGGTATTGCACGTGCTTGCACCAGCAGAGGAAGTATCCTCATTCTGGGTTGTGAAAGAATTCTACCGGGTGGCGATACCCAAACTTCTCGTCGCAAATAGGCTCTGATCAAAGCCCACTGGAAAAGCCGTCGAAGAATCGAGCGCGTAAATCATTTCAAAACTATCGCTGAGCCTGCTACGCTGTATTCTTCGCGCTATGCTGAAAATTCGACGTCCTCGTAACGCGCTGCTAGATTCTCGGCGAGTGACGATGAATGTTAATTGTGCATGAATCCTTGGAATCACCAGACAAAGCATAATTACAGGGCTGGTCAAAGACCTCAATGCTGACTCTCCCCCAGTTAATGCCACGGCATAAAAATCGCAGAGTCTGAGCATTTTTTTATTCATTTCATTACCATTAAAGCAATCATCTGGTAAATACTTCACTAGGGATTAGATGACCTTACGTGAGTACAAAACTTATTACAGAGATGCCGAAATGCGTCCTAAAATGTAAATGTTTTGGAATAACAATAATAATAAAAAGATGTGCACTTCTAACTTAATAATATATAATTATTCACTTATACTGATTCGCACTCCAAAAACGTTTGTTTCTTTACACACAATCTCGTTCACGCTTGTGCAATACCCGAGTGAAAAATATTATTTCTATGAGATTTTTCTTGTTCCAATAAACGCATATGATCAAATAAAATGATTTAAGAACATAAGAACCATACAAGAGCATATAAGAAGTTAGAAGATTTTCATAAGAAGTTTCTTATAACTTCGTATATCATCTTATATTGCTCTTATGTGTTCTTATGAGATTCTTACGTGCTCTTATATGACCTTATTTGATCATATACGCTTATTGGACCAAGGAATTTCTTATGCAGGTGATATTTCTCACTAGGGTAGTAGCTTTCAAAGAATGTAATGCTTCCTTGGAGGCTTTTGCACATATAAGTATTCGGCTTGTCGTGCTTCACGGAGAGCATTTTTGTATAGTTCACGAGCAGATTCTTAGGAATCTATCTCAGAGGGTGTACGCTGACCGCGTGAATTTGATCGACAGCCTCGAGGCACAATAGCAGTACTCTTGAAGCCGTGGCTCAACCATGCCTTGAAGAGTTTCGAGCACACGGGTACTAGGCAAGCATGCCACACCCTTTTCGAAAAATTCTAGTATAACTTTGAGCACCGCGATGAGGACTTGTTGAAAGCGCGTTTTATTTTGGTTGTTATTGTTTCCACGCGTTGCTTAGATCGCTGGGTAGCTGGTCTTCCCCAGTGTGGACGTGGAATTCGATACACAGGAGTACACCACTGGGCCACGAAATACAGACCCCTTGAGAAGCATGGTTAGCAGGGTGGAACAGCGAGTAGAATAGTAGGGTGCCAGCGCCCCAACGCAGAGAGATGCGCATGCTTTCTCCTGAGGCGGAAAGCGACCGTATGCAAAAGAAGCGCGCGAATCCAGTTCAGCCGTGCACTACATAATATGGGGCTTCCTGTCGAACCAAGCTAGAGTGCCTACATGTCTGTCTGGGTGAAGACATCCTTTGTTGCACTGAGTGGGCCAGAGCGTGACGCACTTGCGAATCATTGCGTAACTTGCGCGTTAAATTGACGTCTTAGCATTAGCCAAGGCTACGCGCTAGAGCTTAGTCACACCGGTCTGCGCGCACTTCCAAAGTCATAAAAAAACGATTGGCGAAAAAATGGCTAAGATGGCCCCCCACTCAAGAAAAAGCGCTTGTTTGTATGAAGGCACACTAAACCAAACACGCTGGCTTATCGCTTTAGTTCGCTAGCCACGGAGCACCGACTGCAATCAGCTCCGACGCGCTGTGACGCAAAATAAGGATGCAAATTTCGTCATTAACATATGACCGCCCGGCGTGAAACGACGGTTGTCCTTCCGGAGGGCAACGCACGTTTGGTTTCGGTTTTGACAGATTTCCAGAACAATATTTGAAAATAAGTAAGTCCAACCGCGTGAACAATGCAGGATTTTTAAAAACTGGACGGACCTTCAACATTGATTGCCTCTATTTCTTCAATATAAACATGCGCCCCTCCCCCCCCCAAAAAAAAACAACAACATATAATTAAAAACGTAATTCGAAATGTTTTATTAATTACTCATCTTTTAGTATCTGTCTTGAACAAAGTACTCGCCTGGCCGTATAACTCACTTCCACAACCCGCACTTGTGTACCATTCACTTTTGTTTTAAGAACATTTGAATTTGACAAAAAATACGCCCTGCACATTTATCAAAGTTAGATTTCAAACTAGAAACTAGCTCTTACGGGCACTAAAGGTTGGTTCACACATTTGCGACTGACTACGACCAAGTTCCTTACAACTTCTTGGGATCTTTTAGAACAAGAGAACATCCTGGCGCCCATTTCATCTCGCAAATAGAGCAAAACCTTCGCTCTAGTGAAGTGCAGTTCTAGGGCCACCTTATAGATGGCGCCAGCGTGCTAATATGTTCAATCGTCGTAAGAGATCAGAAGAGCTCGGTTGTAAGAAGACATAAGAAAACTAGCCTTTTAGTGGATTTCAAGATGGGATTTTTATGGCTCAAGCGTGCCCTAGGACTCCTAGAAAACCTAAAATGACAATCGTGCGTGGCTGTTTTCCCCGATAAAAACGCGACCAAAGTTCACGACATACCTCTTTCTCGAATGCGTGTCGCGATGTTTGCTTACGTTCTTGAAAATAAACCACTCATTAGTTTATATTTTAATTTTCTGAGATGCCGTGCGTTGACTTGAGTCACTAAATTGAGTTGCCAGACGGCAATCTCGAAATCAAATTTAGTGGCCCTTCAAAATTCATTTTTGTGGCGCGAAACGTTTTGCTCTTGTTGTTGTTGTTCCTAAAGCAGGTTCGCGATTTTGTTTACCGCGTTATCAACATCGCCATTGTGATTCTTGTATGGTGACAGATATACGGCGTTCCCCACTAAAAAAACACTCACCATGTGAAACTGTATTTATGCTCCAAATGAAATTCCTCTTTCGCAGGGTTCATTCGCAAGGTGTACCTCATTTTAACGGTTCAAATTCTCATCACCACTGGCATCATCGGGGCTTTCATGTTTACGTGAGTAGTAAAGATTGTAACAGTGGCTATCTTCAATCGACCTCTTTCGAAACTAGTGTGTCGGCTATTAGGTCTGAAACATTGCACAATGGAGAAACACCAGACAAAAAAAATTTGAAAATCTGAGACTACGTAAGATGAATATGGAGTGGAAATAGTAATATTCACAGTATCTCAACTTTCCCTGTGTCTTCTGTATCCACCATTGCGCAGGGACTCTACAGCTCCGAAATATACTTCGTTTCAGCTTGGGTCCAGACGCAGCCGATGCTACAAGCGCGAGCATGTGGCCCTGAACAGTGCTTGCACTGCACGAGCGCGCGTGATTGGCAAGGACGCTGAAAGCCCGGCGCTCGCGCTTGTAGCATCGGCTGCGTCTGGACCCAAGCTGAAACTAAGTATAGAGCACACTTTCATTTGGTTGGCTTTACGAGAGCTGTTGGTCTGCGGGCGACTTTCACAACTTTTAGCTCTATTCACAATTTTTCTTTACTCTGGTCCCTAGCCACCCGGTAGACATGCCCGTCATGGGCGACGAAAAAATAATAACACATTTCAACCTGCAATTACTAAAAAAATAGAGATCAGGCAAAACGAAGCTGGGGGACAGTCACACTCATATCCGTAATGTCTTCTATTGCACTGGCCACAACCGAACAAAAATATTTAAAAAAATGTTCGCTCATATTGGAAATGACAACATTGAAGATGGCGGCGCCCTTGTGAAAAAGCTGTTAAGAGACGCAATTCCGTCCACCATTTTGTTGTTATGGGTTGTCTGGCGTGTGCAGAAGCCAAGCATTCGAAGGATTCACATGGCATCCTGAAATGCGTCTGCTAGTGCAAGCGTCCAGGGGCAGTTCAGCAACTGTCGACTTAAGACCAAGATTTTGTTTTTATTTCCTCACCCGTATACGTGAAATTATACGATTTTTGAGGTGATCAGAGGAAGGACGTAGATTCAGTCTCGCGAGTGTTACAAAAAGCAGCACGAATGTAGCAAAGGAGCGGAGGTCTCATCGATATACGTAAGGAGAGAAGCTGACGAAGAAGAGGAGGTTGCGGTGACGTTAGAAGGCCCATCTCTGATTGGAATGATGAATGGGCAGACGCGACGGCCCTTTGTCTAATCGCTGTCTCCTTCCCATCGTACGATCTGGCGTTCGGCGTTCGGACGCCAGACCCTGTGGAAGTCCCAACCGGAGCTCAGCGTTCTGACGTCACCGCCCGCTCTCGTTTCCTTCTCTCCCAAAGTTTTCCTCCGCATAGTCTCTACGCAGCCGCCGCAGCGTTCGAATTATTCGCGCGAAAAAGCGAACAATGACTTGATTCTGGTTCTCTGAAAAAAATGCTTTCAGACCCGGCGCCAAGGAATTCTACGTAAAACACGCCTACGTCTTTATGGGCCTCAGGTATACACCATACTCCTTTCGGGCATCCAATTTTGGATTAATATAAGGATTTCCTATGCATGTTCCGACGTAAAATGTTTATATTACTTACAGACTATGCTGAACATTCGTGTCCCGTTTGTCCGACAGTCGTCGAGCTCAATTTATTCTTCGCTCAACAGATTCGTCCGGGTCAGACATATATATATATACAACGCTTTTTTCTTTTATCGTAATACACAATTTTCCCTATGGTTCACTATATATTTCGTGGGCCCACATCATACAGAACCCATTTTAAATATTTATCAGATATCAAATTCACATGCTCCGATACCGTTGTTAAGCGCAAAAGTGCGACTAAATGGTAATTTTTTTCTTTTTTCTTCTATACTAATCGGCAAGCTTTTTTTACTGTTTTTTATTTCAAACAAAAGTTACAAGTGAGAAACCAAAATTACTTATAGCTCATCGTTGTAGTTAAGGGAGTGCGATCGGCGAACCAGCTCGCAATCCTGACTTCGTTTCACATGAAATCCTACCGCAGCCGAAGTTTAACACTAATTCCGACGTTATAATCCGTTTCACAATAAATCCGATGGAGCTGATCAGGCGGCGCCAAAAGTACATATTGTCGTCATTTGTGCGTTTTCTGTAGATGTGTGTGAATAGTGGTTTGAACCGAATAGAGCAGAGTCATTCCCAGCATCGACGACACTGCAAAGAGAACCGGTAGTTCTCGGTTTCCCCTGTACTTTGTCTCAGCCTACGATGGACTAAAGGTCAAAGCCACAGGCCGCCAGGTCCAATCATGTTACACGTTAAACTACGACATGCTTAACATTGATTAAGAGTGGACGAATAGTGCTCCAAATCAAAGAGTGCTGCATCATTTCTGTAGCTTCAACGCTTCAAAGAGCCTGTATATTGTGGCTTTCTTTGCTATGTAAAATTGGTGAGTCACTCAGTGCTATTTAATTCGAACCACTGTCCGCCCATCCCCATTAGACGCGGGCACCGACGCGTGCATTGAAGCGAAATCGCACGCAATTTCTAAGTGGCTCGTGATTGGATCTGGTAGTCCATCGTAGGGTGAGACGAAGTATAGTGCTGTGAAAGCTATAAATGACGCAGCGCCATTTGATTCCAACCACTATTCGCACATCCCTACTTTTCTACCTCCAGCTAAACCAATGGTACAAAAAAGCGGAGGATTACGCCGCGTTTTACTGCGAGGGATTGGTTTCGCCTGTCATGGCAAATACACAAAAGACGCCGAGCGCCATGAAGATCCACTTTTGACGTGTTGGCTGTTGCGCCAGCAGGGACGCTCACTAATGCGCCGATCGCTCAAACGTTACTCGGTGCAAATGACGTTAAAAAGGCCGTATACGTGCGAGCGGTATGCATATTAATGAGTTTTAGTACTGCATATACGAGCAAACGCAAGCGTTATGCGTATTCGTTGGCGCTGCGTGTTCCACGGTGCGCATGCGCCAGTCCAAGGCTGCGGTTTGGGCTCCACGCACGCGCAGTGTGGAACACGCAACGCTAGCGCGGACGCACGGGGCTTGCGTTCACTCGTATACGCAAAACTAAAACTCACTTTTGTCTTATATCTCTTCTGAGGCACCGTAGTCTTTAACTGCCGTTTTCCGTTCTCCCCCACGTCCAGCCTCCTTGGGATCGTGCTTGTGTTTGTCATGTCATGCTTCGACAGCCTCCGACGCAGCTTTCCGATCAATTTCATCATCCTCTTCGCTTTCGTAAGAACCTCAATTGCATTTTCACCTGAGTGTCACATTCATCATTATGCTATATTTACCCGATCGAGACGTTCAAGGTGATCGAGATGCTGAATAGTGCCCGCCAATTAACGCCCATGCATTTTTTTTTCTTCTTTTTTGTCAACAGACGATCTGTATGTCGCTGGGACTGTCATCAATATCTTTGTGAGTATTTTTTTAAGGATTAAGAAATATTTTTGTTTGTTTGTATGTTTGTTTGTTTGTTCGTTTGTTTGTTTGTTTGTTCGTTTGTTTGTTTGTTTGTTTGTTTGTTTGTTTGTTGACGATGATACCTACCAACAGCATCTTACACTTCAGATGGTACACACCGCGATACTGCTAGCGCGAACGAGCCATCGCCGGTCTTTCTCTTTATTTCGTTTTTGTTCTTGTTTTTCTCCCCGTATTGAAGGAAATCAACAAAACTATTGTGGTGAATGGAAAGCGCATAGTTGGGGTACTAACCGAACGGGTGCATTTCGTTGCCCGCCACTACGCTTTCGAAGTAAAATGCGAAAAAAAAAAACACGCTAAAGTCGTGTATGCGCTAACATCTAGATTACAACACAAATAAAAATAAACATCAAACACTTTATCTTTATACACACAAAAATACAGCACAAAGTAAAACATTCCACATACCCTAAAACAATTCTGACACAATTTTCCTTTTTCTTTTTTTGCTATTTAGAGGCATAACCTAGTTACATGAAGATGACGAAAAACCATTAAAATAACTATTCCAGATGCAAACAATAGTATCTCGCAGTGCGGATACCTATAGCACCCAAGGTACGGAGGAAAATGCTCGTCGGAGTGACTGCTCACTTGTATGTATATAGTCATCAGTTCACCGCAAGCAGATGACACAAAGTTGAACATCCTTTCGAACATGTAGTACTACACTGTTCGTTACTTGGTTGTAGCACCAACGGCACAATTGAAACACAAATGGAGAGTGCACTACAGTCGAGCTAGTTTAAGATGGACATAGTAACAACCTAGGAGCACGGGGGGGGGGGGGGAGAGAGGGAGGGGAGAGGGGACGGCCGACACAGAACTATATGCACCTATGCTCACTATTCACTGCTGAGGTGAATTGCGGAATGGGAAGTTTAAGCACTAAATACTGAAAAGTGTGCACTAAACCCGCGGGTTCATACAAAAGGCACTCTGCAGACACTGCATGAGGTCTCTTTCTTCCTTGTAAAGCGGTCTTTTTCACATCGGTCGTGCAAATTAACACGCTCTGCAGGCATGTTCGAAGCACATACGTGTATCAAGTAAACACTCTTCTAAAATGCCTAAGGCGTGTCGGCAGATAAGGATGTTGTCATTATGCCTGCAGCCAACATTGTCGGTGTCTTTTGTATGAGCAGTGTCACCAAAGCAAAAATGAGAACAAAACTTATAATAATTACGTATTGTTATCGAGATAGACGGTATTTTAGCCTTAATTATACGTAATTTGTTTTATTGTCTTTTTTTTTAGCCGTTACGAGCGCATGGAGATCTTCATTGCAGTTGGTATCACGGCTGTGAGTTTGTTTATTCTATCCTCTTCCACACTTACGCGAATATCTATATTCACGGAAAAAGTAATCGCTATTCTGTAATCCTGACCAAGTGGCAGTTTCGGCCCTGCACAAAACGAAATCAGAAAAAATGTGCGATGTTTAAAATAACCGAAAGAAACGGGTCACGTGACGTTATTTTTTTTGCCTTTTTTTTACGTAAAATACAGCAATTGATATTAGGAAAGGCGCTAGTGATAACGACAGTGTAAAAAAATTGTCAAAATCAATTAATATTTTGTTCTATGTAAAAGTAGTAAAAAAACAAGATAAAACTTCTTCTTCCCCCAAAACAAAGGCCAAATCATTTATTTATTAAAAAGAATCATGAGCCGTTCCACTCTGTGAATGCGGATGACCAGCGAAGCTGTTTTGCACACGACACACACCAACACCACCTATACTTCGTTTCAGCTTGGGTCCAGACGCAGCCGATGCTACAAGCACGAGCGTGTGGCCCTGAACAGTGCCTGTACTGCACGAGCGCGCGTGCTTGGCAGGGACGCTGGAAGCCCGGAGCTCGCGCTTGTAGCACCGGCTGCGTCTGGACCCAAGCTGAAACGAAGTATAGTCCTAGAAAAAGGCCTCCGCACCGTCATCACGGTCAGTTCGATCGAGGCGTCAGATTGGGCCCGAGTGCTGTGTCGGTGGTCGGCTGGGGCTCGTGTCGAATCAGCGCGGCGAAGGTCAGACTCGGGCCCAATAGCCGAGTTAGCGCGAGCCGACTCTGACGACGTTTCATGAAGGGAGAGGAGGCCATGTGGAGGCTTTCATTAATATAGGTGGTGTTGCACAGACCCGACCCGAGGAACCGGAGGAAACAAGACACGCGCGACGGGGTCGCCCCCGGCGTTAAGTAGACACGCGCGACGGGACCGCCACCCCGGGACAGCGGAAGGAAAGGGAACTAGGCACGCAAGCAGCTGGAACGAAGACAAAGAGAGGGTGGTGCGGGCGTAGACATGGCCGACGCGGGTCGCAGAGCGGCAAATCTTTGAGAAACCTTTATTATCTACCTGAGAGTCTACTGATCTTGAAAATGGTGCTATTGATAACTAATCTACTGAACAGACCTACTGCTAAATTACCCAAGCATCAAGGAAAATGCAGGGAATGGTGTTCAACACGCCGCACGTGCGGGCGTCTGCCGCAGTAACTGTTCTAAAGCAAAAGCCTAAAATAAAAGGCACCTTGCACGCGTGTTCGTTAACGCTTTATTTTGGTAATTCACTTCGAATCTTTTATACGGGAAAGGCGTGCGCGTGCGGCGAACAGTAACTGTTCTAAATCAGAAGCCTAAAACAAATGGCATCATGCACGCGCGTTCGTCAACGCTTTATTTTGGTTATTTACTTCGAATATTTTATAAGGGGAATGCGTGCGCGTCCGACGCCGCCGCCTGCAGCAGTAACTGCTCTAAAGCAAAAGCCTGAAAAAAATGGCATCTTGCACGCGCGTTTGTCAACGCTTCAGTTTGGTTATTTACTTCGAATCTTTTATACGGGGAAGGCCTGAGTGTGCGGCGCGTGCGGCGGTGCGAGCGTAGATTTTTTAGTCACTGTAGACGAAAAATCCTTGGAACCCAAGCCATAAACAGCTACGCTAGAAAATATAGGGTGGTCCAAGTCACCAGGCTCGATCTAAAATGGACCGTAAAAATCGACGCCTGCACGTAGCAACCTAAACTTTTCGGCAAAAGGGTAATTCACAGGTCGGTTTTTTATTGTAAAATTACAAAGCGTAGCTCTCTTTCTGTAAACAATAAGGCCAAGAAACTTGCCAGGGTCTACGGCGGGCAGCAACGCAGACGACAGGTGTCCAGTAGTGGGGTGTGCTTGGCGTTCGTATCGATAGATGGCTCTACCTCGTTATCGGGACGGCTCGCGACCACCGTGGTTTATTAAAATGAATATAGTCTTCTTGAAATGTACCTTCGGTTAAAAAATAAATGCGCACATTAAAAGCAAAACTCAAAGTAAAAAAACGCGTGTGCATAACGGCGGCGCTTTTGCTGCCAACGAATTTCGTCTGCGTGTCATCTGCTATCTTTCGCTGGTCGGCTACACCTTCAGACGTTGCTCCCGACGCCATCTATCAATACGAACTCCAAACACACCCCACTACTGGACTTGAACGTCTGGGTAGCCGCCCACCGTAGACCCTGGCAAGTTTCTTGGCCCTATTTTTTACTAAAAGAGAACTTCGCTTTATAATTTTACAAGAAAAAACCGACCTGTGAAATACACCTTTGACGAAAAGTTTAGATCGCTACGTGCAGGCGTCGACTTTACGGTCCATTTTAGATCGAGCCTGGTGACTTGAACCACCCTACATAAAGGAAATTTGTTTCGTCCAGCGTGACCAAACCGCAAACATGGAAACACACTACTCGTAGAAACTAAACCACATTGTCTCGTCATTGAATTCGCGAGTGTTTTCTTCACTGCCTACTATTTCAGGTGGTGTTCCTATCCCTTACCGTATTTGCGATGCAAACGGCCGTAAGTAACAGGCCGCGCTTTCTTCTCTCTAAACTGCAACGCTACTAGCCTACCACATCATGTTTTGCAATCCAAATTTTACAGTGGACATGATAATCTGTTCAACGGAGTCTCGTACACATTTCTCAAGAAAAAATAATCGATCGCAATTGCAATTACTCTTAGTTGAAGAATGTTCGATTAGGTTACTTGATTACTTCGGGTGAAAATTCATTGGCCGCTACTTGAAAAAATAACACTTACCTTTCCGATTACCTCAAATTTTCAAAACGACAGATATTTCTGTCGGTCTAAAAGCGGGCCTTCCGTACTGTCCATTATTAGTATTAGAATCACCGAACGCTAAACAACTCATCTGGTTAATCCACCAATTTTGGTAGGTCGTCATCCTCGGTTCGTTTGCTTGTACAAAGGGCCTCATTAGGAAGGGGAGGGAAAACAGTAACGGTGACAAGTAAGTTTGGTACTTCCAAGAGTAATCAAATTACACTCGTAATTACTTCCTAAAAATGTATTCAGATGATAACAAAATTACTCCAAAAAACAATCGATTAGAAGTCATTTTATCACTTGAGTGAGTACCGTTCATGTCTGGTTCAGCCCAAACATTCAAGTCCATAAGATCATATGACCCACCATTGCTGGTCACAAAACGTAAATCTTTTTTTCTTTTTTTTTTGAGATTTAGAATTGTAGGCGTTGCTTTCATAGGTGACAGGTTAGGAACAGTGCATAGGCACCGTCTCGAGCGCGAGCTTACAGCCTTTGATAGAAGTTGGTCGCGCGAGCAGCCAGAGCCCCGTGGAAGGCAACGTGCTGTGCAGGAGACTGAGCGTCTATACTGCGTTTCTAACCTTACACCAACTATAGGCTGTGAGCTCCCAGTAGTAATCTGAACACGTTCGAGGACATTTCGCTCCTGCTAATGGCTTTATTTTTGTGTCACTGCCCTCTCTTCTTTCTTCAGTTGAGGATCGACTTATCAAAGAGGGTTCATTTGCAGCCATTTGGGAAGTCTCAGAAACTATGCTGTAGAACATGTGTCTCCAAACCAACGGCCATAAAGCCAGATCCGGCACGCGGATGGTCCTGTGACGCCCGGCCCGCGGCCCATTGCTACCAACGCAAAATAAACGCGCTAGTAAAAAAAAAAAAAAAGATTGGCGTTTTTTTACGCACCAAAAGCGAAAACGAAGATACAGGGAAGAATGAGATAAAACTCTAGTGCTGCGCAGATATTCAAATTTTCGAATAGTTGTTTCGAATAATACGCTATTGGGTATTCGCAGGGTGTAAGATGGACAGGTGGGGAAACGAGAGCCAAATGAGCGACCGGATTGTGTCCCCCTCGGTTTTCTCTTTTTCTGTGGCGCCATCTATGTGGAGCACCGCGAACTCTCACTCCGGGTGGGCGACCGGTGGCGACTGGTTAAACTGACGGAGATGGTTTCTCGTGGATTTTCAATGGAGGACTGTCGTGCTCTCGGTTTATTTTGCGCACTCTCCCATAGAGTTCCATGCAAATCCGATTTCGATTTTTTTTCTTCTCGCCGCAGCGCCATCTGTCGCAAATCGGGGGTACCCGCAAGCAGACGAGTACACAGTCCGGTCACGGCGCTGCGGTAGGCTTCTATGGGCCGTTTCCCCACCTGCCTACCTTACACCCTGGGTATTCGCTTCGAGAGGAACTCTGATATTCGTATTTTTCGAAGTGTTGACCACGGCGTCTCAGCCCGTTGAGCGCGCTTCTTACCGAGCACTGTTGCACTGCGGAGAAGCAACGCCCGTGGAGCTCCCTTCCGCGGGAGTTGCTTCTCCGCAGTACACCGGTGCTCGGTAAGAAGCGCGCTCAACGGGGCTTGCCCACCGCGTTCAACACTTCGAAACGTACCGGTATTGCTGTCACGCTCTTAAAAGGAAAGCCGCCTCTCAAAGCGGCATGGTGCGCACCCGCGTTGTATGTGTAAAAAGAGACGGAAACTTTGTGAATGTTGATATTTATACACTACAGTAGAGTTTTCAAAATTAATATGTGGCCATTATGCGACAGTATATGTTAGGAGGGATGCCCTGACAACCTAAGTTCATATTTCATGATTGTCGATTTTATTTTCTCAAGTTTTAAATCTAATCAAGAGTATTTGCATAAAGCAAGGCGATCTAAAAGTTCCTTTGATTAGGTATAGCTAAGCATCTCCGTAGGTTTTATTTTATGTCATATGCCTCGTTTACTTTCCTTTCCAATATAGGTAATGAACTTTCAGAGGTCACGGTCCATAAATATAGCTAAATTAATAATTAGCTTAGCTATGAACAAGTGGAAGCTTGGAAACAACCGCAACGAGTTCAACTGGGCTTTCGCCTAGGCATGTTGTAGTAGCGAAAAGCTTGGAGACATTATTCAATAATAGATTTAAAAAGCTTGGAGACACTATTCGATAATAGATTCCAAAATATTCGGCCAAAACAAGTATTCGCTTCAAATTACCTTCGAACTCAAATTGCAGTATTCGCACATAGCTAAAAAATTGCATTGAAATGACGGTTCTCTCGGCATATCATTTATTGTGCATTTTCATTATCAAAACTACTGTTCGTAGTTCCCCGCTTCATGTCTGCGCAACCATGAAAAAAATTCGTTTGCGTTCTCGTGTATGTCGTTCATAGCGGTAGGATCTTATCTACCATTTTTAATAGTCTTCTGCCCTGCGTGAATGCGCCAAAGTTCCTATGCGCTTTCGAGTTATGTCTGGTGAGTTCTCTGGGATCACAGTTTTTTTTTTTTGTAATGCCTTAAATAGCAAAAAAATTGTCCCTGAAAATAAAGTATATGTGTTTGTACACCTTACTTTTTTTAATTTTTGCTCTAGTTTATATTTGTGTATTTAAATGCTTATTTAGTCCTTTTTTATTTAGACTCTCCTTGTTTATATTGTTTTATCTAATTTCCCGCCGTCGGACTGCAACAGGTCCCCGAATCGGGCCTCCATAAACAAAAAACGTTCGGAGACCCCTGTTTTAGAACTTTGACAGAGACACAGGCAGAATTAACAACGCATACGCTGCCACACAGATGGGCCAAGCGAAATACGTAGAGCTTGTAAATATGGCCTCGCATAAGTTCAGTTTTGTTTATTAATCCTCAAAGGCAGTTTATTTATTTATATATGCATTTATTTTTTATTTATGCAGTTATTAATTTATTTATTTAAATACCGTAAGGACCCCCGGGGGCATTACGTAAGGGGAGTGTAGGAAACAACAAAAAAAAACGGGTTGCACAAACTCAGCGAGATATAGAGCTTAAATACAATTCAGCAACAAAACATCAAGGTAGATCAAAGTATTGTAGTGCATTACATAAAGAGGTGGGGAGGGATCTAGTAAAAGCAAAAGTGAAGGTTGTTAAAGAGCAGTTCGGTTCATGATGAACAAGATACATATAATACAAGTAATTGAAAGTACCAAAGTAAAAAAAAGGAAATCTTCATTTGTTCAGAACATATGGGGCGGGGCGTTTATGGGTGAACGGTAAGGAGCCAGCAGCACGTTGAACCTCAGCGTAATTACCTTTGCTGAATCAACAACCACAAATAAATAATCACTAAGAGCTAATCGCTGAGCTTCTCTTCCACTTATGAAAAAGGCAATGGCGTTACTCCGGCAGCTCCGCTTGTGTTGCTCTGAAGTCTTGGGGAACTTACTAGGAATGGACTTTTGTTCCAGATCGATTTCACGGTGTGTTCGGGGCTCGCATTTGTGCTCTGCATTGTCCTCTGCGTGGCTGGACTTATCCTGCTGTTCGTCAAAATCAAAGTACGTACCTGCCCCGAGGTTTGCACACTTTGTCGGCGGGAATGGGTCAAAATTAATCACTAACAATGTGAGGACGGCAGAGATGCCGGCATCGGGTATCACGAAGGATGTGATCACCATAAATAGAAAGACATTGAGGCACCCTATTTGGAGCTTGGTCTTGTAGCCTCTGCGCTCGCTGTTAAGGTGAAAGAGAGCACAGCAACAGTTCCTTGCTGAAGCCTTTTTGAACCGATCTTGTTTAGTCGGATTCTGCGGCCGCGCTGGGTTTGGGGCGTAGGCTGTACTTTGTCATTTGCCATTTGCTTGCGAAAGTGGCGGTTTTTGATGAAATTTGTTTTACGACCACCACCATCCGGGTCTTCCTCCTGTTTTCCCAACCCAGCAAGGAGGAAAACAGCTGCAGCCTTTTCACGCTTCTCTCTCGCCCGGTTTCAGTGAAGCGGCCTATCAGCGGCGAGATGTTTCGGTGGCGCCCTCTATCGTTCCCTCTCGTGACGTCGGTACCTTGAAAGAACAAGCTTGACGCTGTTTGTAACTTGCATGGTGGAAGCATGAAATTATGGCGCTCTCAAGGCAGCACTGCGAACACCGTCACAATTCAAGTTCTCGTATTCCTCTTATTACCGTCGATAAGAAATCCTTTGCTGACTTCATAGTCAGCATTCGGCCAATCGTGGCAAACCGACCGCAGCGACGCTTTCGGTCGCCCACCTCGCCAATAGGGTGTTTTCACTCACGTAATTTCGTCCACTATTTCGTTGTTATGAGCTGCCTGGCACATGCCAAGGGCGAGCTTTTTGGAGATTCACTTGACACCTTCAAAAGCGCAGCAAAAGGCCTATAAGTTTCATCACGCTGACGTCTAACAAGAAAAGGGCAGTTTGACGTCATGTGAAAGCACCTATACATTGCTGGAGTCTGCCTGCAGCACAAGCAATGCTTCCGGAAGTGTTTACAATACTTATTTGTCATTCTCTCCAGATTCTTCATCTACTCTACGCATGTGCAGGAGCCTTGATCTTTTCGTTTGTAAGTATTACAGGAGAAGACCCTTAACGGAGCGCCTGCTTCATTCGGTGCTTCTTTGCGGCCCATGAGATTGATATAAAGGGGTAATTGCACCGCTTATCGATAACCCAGCTTAGACTGCCTCAATATCGCTTGCCGGCTGCTCCTGCCCAGCAAGAATCAGGCACAGTAACCTATACTCTGTTCCATATCTGGAGAACAACGCTATCAAAGCTGCTGGCGCGAGCATTGGGTTCGATCTCGCAGATTATTTGGACGCGTTCTCGCGCAAACGAAACCGTTGATGAAGCAACGCGCTCGAGCCAGTAGCTTAGACAGCGTTGTGTACCAAGCATGAAACGGAATATAAAGTCACTGAATCCTGGGAAATTGAGTGCCAAGGTTCCCGTATGGTCGCTGTTTCGGTTCATACAATGAGCAGTTTCTCTTCGACCTCTTCAGTCTTGGTTAGCCGATCGAAATTATCCGAGTCTGCAGGGTATAGAAGAAAGACAATTCATGTACACGCAAGTTTTGTTATCCACTCACCTAAGCGCACATCTTAGCGCCGCCACCACATTTGCTGTAGGTGCTCGCCAGTATTAAAATACTTTTCCTGTCTTGAAATACGAAAACACACACACACACACACACACACACACACATATATATATATATATATATATATATATATATATATATATATATATATATATATATATATATATATATATGTTTTTTTAAAGCTTAACAGATTTGTTTAAAAAGCCGTGAGTTATACTATGTGTAGGTAGTTATACGGCAGGGGACACATTATAGGGGCTAATCGTACAATCAGTCGGATAATTAATTAAAATTCGTAAATTACTTTTTAATAATGAAAATAGACATATGGTTCCAATTAGAAACTTTCTCAGCGTCATCGAAAACCCCTAAATCAGTCATTTTCAGAAAGACTTTGAGCGCGTGAGAAGCGTAGTAGTGCACTAAAGTTACCACTCGTGGAGCAGGTACAAGGCTGGGGCTAGATAAGAGACGGAAAAATCGCGCGGGCGCCTTATCGCAACCTCTAGCTTTGTACCTGCTCCACGAGCGGTAAATTCAGTGCACTACTACGCTTCTCACGCGCTCAAAGTCTTTCTGAAAATGACTGATTTAGGGGTTTTCGATGACGCTGAGCAAATTTCTAATTGGAACCATATGTCTATTTTCATTATTTAAAAAGTTAATTAACGAATTTTAATTAATTAGCCGACTGATCGTTACGATTAGCCCCCTATAATATGTCCCCTGGCCGTATAACTGACCTCCACAAGCGGCATAAGTGTAACTTTCACGGCTTTTTTTAAACAGATCTGTTAAGCTTAAAAAAACACCCGTATATATATATATATATATATATATATATATAATAGTACGAGATCTCTCGAGCTGAGCATTATTAATAGATTGGTTGCAATCAGCGGCGTAGACTTTTCATTTTCCCTGGGGGGGGGGGGGGGGGCAGGCTGAGAAGTTCTCCGGGGGGGAGGGGGGGTGCTGCGCGTTACCTTTTCGCCAGAACTGGAGATTGAAGTTAACGAAAGCACGCTGGGGTTCGATTTCCCACGTATTTTGTCAATGAAGGCAACGTGGGCGTTATTTTGTTTACATGCCACTACTAGAAGCTCGTTACATGCCACGTAAACAGCGTCTCGGTAAGCATTATGGCCTGGGCCCGGGGAGGGGGGGGGGGCCAGCCCCGTGCCCCCCCCCCCGGACCTCACCAGGGGGGCACGAGCCCCGATGCCCCCCCGAAGTCTACGCCTATGGTTGCAATACGCAGTTCAAAAGACGCTTCTATTGGTGAGGAATGCTTTCAGCACGACTGTACTCCATTGAGATCTTGGCGTGACTAGTTTAGAACGGCTCTTTTGAAGCTTCCAAGATTTGAAGGGACCGAAATGGCGATTTCCGTGGCAACAGAGGCCCATCAGCTTATCACCTTGCGAGGTTTCGGTCGTCTGTATTTTAGTATCTGTTTTTGTCTGGCTAGCGGGTAGGGTAGGTAATTGCACTACTTTCTCTGGATCCAGTGACATTACCGTAGGGTCTGTTCGAATCGTTCCCAAAATTCTCAACTAGTTCTGTCCAAGTCAAGAGAAATGCAGGGGTCGTGCAGTGGCAGCGCAGAATCATATTGCAGCCACCGCGTTAGGACTGGCGCTGTGATCGGCTTCCGAGGCGGAAGCACAGGGGGTTGTCTGCATCTGTTAGCTCTTATATTTCGCCACGCCATCTCGTATATGGTACATTTATTTTTCGCGGTTTGATGAGATTACTTGCGTTTGTTTAGTGATGAAGTATATAAAAAGAAAGCTTTTAGTGAATGTTTCTCTATTCGAGTGTACTAAAAACGTTTTTAGTACAGAATGTGCTTCTGTCTGCTCTTTTAACGGTTACTGTCCGCTTTCTATCGTTTTCATAAGCGTTCGTGTCCTGCTGCGTACGCCTTGATATAATTTACATCAATTTAAGACGAGTACATAATTGCCATCTTTCTCCGAGTTACGTATATCGACGATAGGTTCGCGGCATCTGGAGGATTTTGTTTCGGGAGCAACTTGCAGCAGCGCATAGTAGCGGACAGTTCGAAAACGAAGGCCTGACGAGAACGTCGCCTTGGCTAAGAGAGTTATATATCAACCTTCAGTTTGAAATCAAAGCTAAAGCAAATATTCTGATCCTCAGAAACGATCCAGGTGGAACTGCCAAGCCAATGGTGATTTTCTGCGTTTTTTCCAAGGCCCGTTAGTGTTCGGACAAAGCGTGCAGTAACATGCTCAGCTACAGGGACATTCGAGTGCCGTTCTAAATCGCACACCTACGCAATGTGTCGGAGTCGTCAGTCCTCATCCAAGAGCTGCTAAAGGCGGGAGCAATCGCGAGTGCAATAATTTTTTTTTTTGACATGGTAAATATTTTAAGTATTATCAAAAAGAACAATCTTCTTGAGCCAATCTGCCAACACTCACTACAGGGAGCTAAGCCTGCGCGAGCATGTGCGGAAGACGCTTTCAAAATATCATATTTGAGCTAACTTCTACTCTCCGTTAGGATATCGCTTCCGCGTCCACCGTGGATACATTCGTTTGAAACCAACTGTTACCTCCAATCGAGGCGTTATTGTTAAACATCGCAGTCATTTGAGCATGAGCTCCGAAAAACGGCACCGCGAGCAGACACGGACGAAGAGTGTTGTCGGCTCCCGTCGTCTACTTCTGCGCGCACGCTGAATTGACTTCGTAGCCGCTGCAAGGTTTTGAGGAACTTGGTCTGAAATCATTCAGAACCGGGATCAATCGAACACGCCAGCGAAGCGGCCGTGCAACTTCCGGTCGAATCGAATGCTCCAGTTCTTGCACTGCTGAACTAGTTCAGTCAATTCAGGCAAATTGAACAAACCTAAAGTGATAATTGGTTCTTTTCTAATGATTTCGTCTGGAACCCGATGTTACAGCCTAGAACTTGGTCTGCCTCAACGGGCGACGAGTCTCCCAGCTGTAGATGAGAACATTTAGCTAGTGCGGTACAACCGCTAGCCTGGGGTCTTTAACGTGCATCACGCAGTAGTGATACACGACCGCACGCCGGTACGATGCTCATCCCGGTCGAAACGGGCAGTGGTAAGGATTGAAGTTGAACCCAGGATCATGGGTTCTCGAGCAAGAGCTTTCGCTCCACGTGCTACCAGCTGGTGTGCACTAGCCCACTCGGCCAGCGCTGACCGAGAACGCCGATGGTTTGTAGATGTTGGTGGTCAGAAACATGACAGGCAGGACTCCATCGTAGAAAGATAAATAAAAGCAAACGTCTATCTACAGGACAGCCCAGACCGTTTTCCAACCAACGTTCCTACTCCCTGCGTGTGTCCCCGCTCTTCGATTTCTTTCTTTTCTTTTCGCACGAGCCGCCGCGTCACTCACTTTAAATTCGTCACTCCACGAAAAAAAAAGACGAAACCGAAACCCTGCGTATGTCGCGCATTGGGATTTATGGTTGTCGTTTAGCTTGACCTTTACACCTAATAACACAGGCACTAGACAAAATCGACAAAAACAAATAACAAGTTTGACGATGACATGCTTTGGGAACCTAATTTACACGGCGGGAACAAGCGGGACCGGGGAGGGGCGGGGGGGGGGGGGGAGTGCTGGGACATCCGCGGCGCCTGCTGCGATTGGCCAGCTCCGCACCACTGACCAATCGCAGCAGGCACCAATGTCCCGGTCCCTTGGTCCCGCCCTTAGATAAGAGCCCCTGGGTTTCTCACACTCTCGGTGACCATAGACTCGCATGAGTCTATACTCACTTTCACTTTGAGTCCGACCGCAGCCTTCACCACAACCCGATGGGCCAATCAAGCCTCGCCAAAAGTGCATCGTCACGGCGCTCATCGCCTTTGTACGTTTGTTAGTACAGGCAATACTAATCACGCACAATGACGGCTCCGCGTTCCTACGCTTTTAAAGCGATAGCTTTGCGGGGGACACTTTGCGGAGATTTCGTCCTCGCCGCTTGTCGTCACCGCAAGCCCGAAGAATGGAAGAAGATCCTTCTTCTTTCCTCTTTTGGTGTGAGGAGAAGGAACTCGGGACTTTCCGTCGGCGGTGCCGCGCGAAGAGAGAGAAGAGGGCAGCCCTGACGTCCCACCTAGAATGGCGCGACGAAGGGAGATTCTTCGTGTCGTCTGCTTGAAAGACTTGTTTTCAAACATTACTCGCGTTATGCGAAATCCCACTTCGGCAGTATCCAGTTGCCTCGCGTAATGTTGGATGGCTTGAAACTTCCCTTCGCTTACCCACTTACTTCAAGGATCACCGATCACTCGTGGCGGTCGTCAGTGTCATCCACGACGCCAACCACGACGGCTATGAGAATTAACCGACGTCGCACCTCCATCCTCGGATACGTGACGGGAAAACCCGACTTCCCTAGCCTTCCGCCGAGAGCGAAGGGAAGAACGGGTTGCTCTGCTTCGCGTGCAGCAACGACAACGGACGAGGTCGAAATATCTGCTATGTGTCGCCCTTAAAGCTATCGCTTACAAATCGTTGCATCGCCCTTTTAAAGTGAAATGGAGTACACGGACACGAGTAAAGCCAATGGACAATTCGCGTTTCTTACGAGCACCAAATACCGTTGTTGTGCGAGACGCGCGACTCACGTGACAAGCGAGTGCTGCGCTGCCATTCGGTTTCAAGGGTCGCACGGGCAAAGGCCTGGCGCATTAGAGCATTTGACACGTTTAAAGGGGTAATAGTGAAATGAATTTTTGGACTGAGATAAATAAATTTCGACTGGAATTTTACAAATCCAGCAAACTTTAGTGGGCCAAAAGAAAGAGGGTATACAGTCTAAAGCCTGCTTTTCGTTACGAAAATTCGAAAATGTAGCGGACTTTCGTACCTTATTTCTTCGAAAGCTTTCCGCCTTTTCACCGTGATACATCCGCGGTACCCAAAGCACGACAAACTACACGTTGCTTGAGTTCCTGTATATAAGCTCCCGTAAAGAGAGAGTTGCGCGTTCATCCATCTTGAAATCTAAACCTATGAGGGAAAGCCAAACCACCTGAAGGCCGAGTGGACAGGCCTAGTCCCCTCGGGTCCGTATGCGGTGGTATACATTCACGTTGCCGTGGTTCCGCGAGTGTTCCGCGTCAGCCTCTGATGTTAGACGGGCGATGTTCACGTTCTCGCTTGACAGCACGGTGAAAAACATACCCAAATGGGACTGACTCAGGTAGGACCTAGGCAGGTTGGAGACCACCGCATGCCTTTGTGGTCATCGAAATGCTCATGTGGATGATATATGGATGATATACAGCCTATGAAGGGATGATATACGGCATCATGCAAAAGTAAAGAACATGAGCACAATAAGCAAATGGCTAGATAACGGCTAGCGGCTAACAATGCTGTGGAGCGGCCGTAACGTATGCGTTCCCGCACATCACTGGATTCTTGTTTGTGACGTGATCGAATTCGGCGAATAACGGCAGCGGCGGCGCATGGAAAACAAACGCACAACTCTGACTCTTGTACGAGGAGCCTATCTATAAGAACTACAGGCGTGGCATGAGTAACGGCAAACATGTACACGTTAGCCCCCAAAAAGTAACTAAATACCGTTACTCGTTACTCGCTCAAAAAGTAACTAAGTACGTTACTCGTTACCGATTCTCAAAAGAAACGCGTGAGTTACCTCGAAAGTAACGAGTTACTTTTCACGTTACTTTGAGCGACCAAATACACAACTGTTTTTGTTTCATGGTTTTTTTTTTCTTCTAGTAGTCGTTGCACTTAAGCAGTAGCTGCCTCTCGAAGTTTTCATCAGTTATATTCCCCGCTTCCTTGAAAATACATCTCTGGCTACGCTGAAGAGTCCTCCTACCGACGGGCTCGAAGGAACGGCACTGTTGTGCTTCAGCAAGAGCTGGTGGATCTGGGATTCCCTTTCTCTTGTGTTCTCCCTACTTCTAAAGTTCGAATTTGACAATGGATTATGTGCCCTTCCGCGTTGGCAACCTTCAGGTTTACATTCGGTCCGTACTCGGTTCTAGAAGGTTCAACCAACGAACCTTATTGTGTTGGCTGGGTGAAGGACATTCCCAGCTGTAGAGTTCGGTACAGCAACGTTTATCGCTAGCGACACTGTCAGTCGAACTGTTCGACTGACGTGTTCATCGATAAACGTTGCTGTACTGTCATACTGTTTAGTTCTTTTTCGGGTTGCCCTCCTACCGTTCTCGCAATAGACGCATACTCAGGTTAGAATAAAAACAAGGCCGTTGAAACGTTGTTGTACACGTTACTCCCCAAAAGTAACGAGATACCGTTACTCGTTACTGGGCCTCAAAAGTAACTAAGCACGTTAATCGTTCCGTTTCTAAAAAAGTAACTAAATACGCTACCCATTACCGGAAATAGTAACTACCAGTAAAATTCCGAGCAAGCGCCCCCACCCGTGCAAGAGCCCCCCCCCCCAACTTCACCGCTAATTTCACATTTCCGCGCCGTTCCGGGCAAGCGCCCCCCTCCCCGCTCCGCACCCGTATCACGCACCGCGCTGACCGCGCTCAGAGCAACACTGGCCTGTGAAGTTCAGACCAAGAATTCAATCCAATCCAATCCTACTTTGCAGCCCGATCAGCCCGGTCACTACGCTCCATTGTCGCATTGTTTTGGGGGTGTCAGGTCGGCTATGCATTCTTACACAGTGGCAACGGAAATCGAGGTCGTCCAATGGCATTGTGAAAACGGGAAAGACGTACATCAGACGGTCTCGACACATCAAGCTCGACCGGATACGCGGAATTCGGGACAAGAATCTTTGACAATTTGCTACAGTCAAACTACGGGAAAGCCAAAGTTCGACGAAAGCTAGGTAACACGGCGCCCGGTGTTCAGTGAATACGTGGACGACGCGCTCTTTAATACCTGGAGCGTGAAACAAGTGCAGAATGAGTCATTAGCAACCGGCTTCTTTCTGAAGAAGCTGTCAAAATAGCCAACGGCATGCAGTTGGGAAACATCGCGGAATGCTGCAAACTTTTTCTTACGGCCGACTCTGAGGAGTCTTTTGATGGTTTTGAAAGTGATTAACATAGCAGTGACAAATCTTTGGCCTAATAAAGTCTGTTCTCAGAGATAAATGAAATGTTAAATCTGTGTGCAGTGCGCTTTTTTTCTTTTTCTGACGGGAAAATTTTGTCGTCGCCATTTTGAATCTTGGTGCCCTTCCGGGATAGCGCCCCCCCCCCCCCCCTCCACTTTGGCAAGCAATTTTGACTTGCGTGCAGGGGGGCGCTTGCTCGGAATTTTACGGTAGGTAGAAGTAACTCGCTGCTTGTAACGCGTTACGTACATGTCTGAGTAACTGGCTATCCCATGCTTGCGTAGCAGAGTATCGCAATGGTGGCATTCTGGAGCCAAGCACTGCGGGAAGCCACGGTCGGTTTTGCAGGGGACACGAAGGCGCGGGAGCGAGGTGACGTGCTGTGGCGCGCGTGCGGCGACGAGCCGCGCATGTGCCGTCATCGTCGTCCCGATCGTTTCCTGCTTCCCTCTCGATTGCAAGAAGCGCGCCCGCGGGTCGCGCGTCGGCGAGGTGTGGTGTCCACTGCTCCACGGTCGTGGTGGCGTCGTGTCGTGGTGAAATAAAGTCGTCAAGTGGCTGTTGCCGGAACACAGCATCGTGAGCCTGCTGTCTGCCCAACTTTTGGAGGACCTTCCCCCTCGAGGAATTCTTGCGTACTTGGGAGTTGGCGATCTCCTTCCCTTGCGCGAAAGCCAGACGAGGCTGCGTCTCACATCGTTTTTACCGTTGGAATCCTGTACACGCTCTTCCCGCGGTCCGCGCGATTTGTGCACTTTGCAGGGCTCTCAAACACGTGGCCCGGGGGCCGCATGCGGCCCGCGACTCGCTGGTACGCGGCCCGCAGGCAACTGGCTAAGAGTTTCGGTTTTCATGTCTCGAGCGCTAGAAATGCATGCGCCATAGAGATTTCATCTCGCCTATTCATTTTCACTCGAAGAGTAGCTCCGCTTTTTTAACGTATTCGCATAGTTTTAAAGTCATCTCTGTTCATTTGCCCTCGTTTGTTTCGCATTATGTTTTGCTTTCTAGCTTTTTGTAATGTACAACAACACCGCTGCTAGGCTGCAAGTGCGAGTTCTTCATTTATGGAAGCATCTCGGCTGCAGGAACTCTCAATCAGCAGGAACAACTGCCAAAGATAAAGCCACGAGCTCGGGATTCTTCCCTTCAAAAATGTCACAATTAAAGGCCAAATATTTGTTTAGAGTATTGTTTAATAAAAATCATCAGAAAATCAAAAACTATCAAATTAACTAATGACTTTTTTAGCGGCATTAGGAGCTTGGTGTATTGCTGAGTAAATTGAGGGACGGGAACGACAGTGTATGTGCTCCTTGCTCCGTTAAAAGAGCCAGTAGGGTAGCTGCCCGGTGTAATTCTAATTCTGGTTATCATATTAGGTCAAGGCCCAAAGTAGTCAAGTCATAGAAACAAATCGAATTTAAAGATGTCACAGGCAAGACTGTGAGTATACAAATAGCATAAAGCAAGAGGTCTCTTTTCTTGAAAATCATTTAACCCCCCTCCCGACCCCCGTTTTACGTTGGCCCTCAACCTTTCCGGTGTGGGTTATCTGCTCCCCCCTCCCCCCCCCCCCCCCCCCCCACTCATATGTGTTTTAGACCACTGTACCACGGCCTGTCCTTTTCACGGGGCTCTTTCTACGCGCATGCAAAATTCATTGCGGTAACTCAGCAGCTGACGAAAACGCCGTCGCTTCGCTTTCGAATGAGAGCTCGCCGACTCACCAAGATGGTCGGATGTGCCGGTCGCGTGACGCGTATCACTCCGCGAGAGCTGCAGACGCGAGCACCGCCATCGTCGTTCGTGTTGTCTGCTTACCATACCTTGGAAACGGATGTTCTAGAACATCGCTCGCGTTATAAAAAATGCGATTGTACTGTACCCAGTTGCTACACATCATGTTCAATGATTTAGGAAGCTTTCGCTTCGTCCGATTTTAGTCTAGGACCTATATTTTGCGAAATCAAAGCGAAAAATATCTTCCTCCTGAAACTTGGCGCTCTGCAAGGCCGCTTTCCCCCATGAAGGTCGGACCCAGTTCTGCCCACATGACTCCTCCGCCAATACGTACATGGCGGGGAAAGGAAAAGGAACGCGATCCTCTGGATCTGCAAGCAGAGCCTATACAGTTATTCTAGGTTTGGCCGCTTGTCAGCGCCACCAGGTCCAATACCGCTTGCTGCGGCAGCTCTGAAAACTTTCATTTCCCTCGGCAAAAAAGGGCACTCGGTAGGCCGTTCCGGCGGTGCGGGAACCAATATCAACAGGCCGTAGTTCTACACAGCAACGGTTTTCTTAGCAGGACATAACTGCGCATGCGCGCTCGCTAACTACGCGCACGAGCGCAGACTCCGGGCCGGGGCAGGGCGCTGCTGACTGTGTCGCGCGGCGCCACGTTTTCCGCCCAGTACATCGTGATCGACACCCAGCTGATCATGGGCGGGGACAAGCGTACCTTCGCCCTCTCCCCGAGGACTACATCGCCGGAGCGCTCACGCTGTACCTGGATGTCATCAACGTGTTCCTCTTCATACTCCAAATCCTGTCCATGTTGAGGGAAGATTGAGTAAACAAAATTGCAAAACGACCACACAAAGTGTGCTCCGATTGAATGATTGATTGAACATTTACGTCTAATCCTCGACTGCTCAACAAAACGACAGCGGCTGGCTGTGTGCCTTTGTTGCTAACTATATGTCCGAACAGCCAACGCCACCTATAAAATAATCGGTGCTTGTGAACTACCTCCACTTCTTCCATCGAACGCCATCATAGTAGGATAACGTCGACTCAGCAATAGACTTTTTTCAGAAGTGGACGCAATCTAGTACCTGCCACGCCCTTTATCCAAATCTGCTTTTTTACGTATTTTGATTTTGTATCGAAAACGAGTACTGCCTTAGCGTTCGGTGAAGAATGGGATCCAATCCCACTTTATGTCCAGTGGATGGATGGATGAACATTGGCTGTACACTTTGTATCGTGTGGTAGGTAGCACCACCTAGCGCCACCTAGCGCCACCTAGCCATCCGAGAAATGGCGATCGCCAATGGGGCTCTATGGACTTTTCAAAGAGTCCATTGGACCCCGATGGCAAGCGTCTTTGAACGCATTCAGTGGTCAGGAGGTGTGCAGCCGAACGCTGAGCCAGCACTCTGTGTCCAATCTGTGTCTGTGCTCACGATCTCATTGTGGTGATGTCGAAATAGTAGTGCACGGGTGTTGATCATTCTGTAGTCACCGAGAGCTTGATAAACTTGGGGCGTGGCTAATTATGTACACGCTTCGCGATTTGTTCGTGGGCTTTCTTGGCGGCTTTTGCCGCAATCTTATCGGCCACGGAGCGACAATGAGATGCCCAAGAGCCCCGTAGAGAATGCAAGAGGTTTTTCATTATTTTCGACAATTTGCCACGTAACAACACTGCCTAAATTGTTTTTTTTTATTTTCTTTTTATTCAGAAACATTGACGCGTTATTTAGTAATTCAAGGAGACAAATATTTCACAATAAAAATTTTTCTTTTTAAGTGGATTTTTTTTAATTGGCTAATTCTGAACTTTTGCGTTTGGAGAAAATTTACAAAATGCTCTCAAATGCAGGCAGGTAAGTAGTTCGTTCAGTTTCTTCTAAATTTATTACGAAATCGAATAATATCGACATTATTCTCGTAAGTCGATCCGTTCCTTAACTACGGGAAATCAAAAGAACCAAGAAATGTGTGCTTGTTTTTTTTTATTTTTCTTGTTTCTGCTTCCCCCGAGATGTCGCTCGCTGTCCCTGAAAAGGATTGAAATGATGAAATGTAGTTCGCCAGCTCGACTTTGTTCTCCGTGCGCGAATGTGTCGTCTCAGTATGGCTCCGGACGCGTCCGTGATATCTTATCTTGCTTTCCCGGAGGGTGCCCCTCCTCCCTCGGGAGGCACTCCCGCCAGAGAAGAGAATATTCGGACAACCTTTGGAACGAAATCCCGTCCCCGGAGGCGAAGGACGATGTTCAACGTCCCCGGCGCCGCGGGAGACCACCTCAACCAGGAAAGACCGATCAAAAAATAGGAAACTTTCGGCTCGGTCTGTCGGATTCTCACTCTAGGGCAACCACAGGCACAGCCGTGGAAGGGGAGATTGACCGTACCCCCGTGTGTCCCTACGACAAAGCCAACGATATACTTTTCGGGAAGGACCTCTGCAGCGGTAAGACGCACGTTGCTTGCTGCTCTTCAAACAACGAGCATACAAAAAAAATTCTGTCGAAATTTCTCTTCAATTAGATTAAAAAATACGCACCGTATACTCAGCGACAAACTTTCTTGGGAATGCAGTGCAGGGTACAGGCACGCGTTCCCTATCCCATTTTGAGCGCTAGGTAAGGCTGTGCGCGGGCTCTCCTCAACTTCTGCATTGCCAAGAAAAGTTGTCGCCAAGTACAGTGATAACTTATAACTAGAAAGTACCATATTTACGTATGAATGCAGTAGGTGCGTCAATGTATAAAACTACCTCAAAGTACAACGTGACGATAAGAAAAAGTCAAATAAATATTTAACACGTTTACCAATTTCTGTAATGCGAAATTAGAGCGCAGCTCTTGAGGAGGAGGAGAAGAGGGTATGCCCTTCGTCCTCCTTCATACCCTCCTCTTCCTTTCCCCCTCCTCCTCTCCTCCTCCTCTCCCTTCTCATTTTCCGTACCCTCCCCTCCTACTCCTCCATACCTCCTCCTCCTACTCCTCTCACCCTTCATACCCTCCCTTCCTCCCACAGTTTCCCGGCTAAATTTAGCGGAAAAATATATGCCACGTGACCTCAACCCTAATTCAGTTTCCCGCCACAATTTAGCGGGGGAAATGACGTCACATGACTTCGTGTCACGTCACTCATGAACAAATTCAGTTTCTCCGCTACATGTAGCGAGAAAATTGACGTCACGTGACCTCAAACCCATTTTGGTTTTCCCGCTGAATTTAGCGGGGCGGTTACGCCGGCGGCGAAGGCGACGCCGCTATACTCGGAATCGGGCGCCTATGAGCTGCACACTAAAAAGTCAGCTCAGTTTGATATTTGGCGAACGTATAGACAAAATATTCCTTACATTTTTACGCCTTTTTGTCGTTCTTGCTGAGGGGTTTCCACACGCTGCCCGCGGGCAATCGCTGGGACGCGACCTGCAGGCAATCCACTACGAGCCCCCATTCCCATGTCTCGAGTGCGAAAAATGGCATGCGCCATAAAGATCTCATGTAAACGATTTATTTCCGCTCAAAACATAGCGCTGCTCTTCTAACGTATTCACACAGTTTATACGCTTATCTTTTTATTTTCCTTGCGTGTCGTTTTAGTTATTTGCGTCCCAGCTTTTTGTCATGACCGAAATGACAACAGCCCGATCTCACTTAGCGTGACGCCGTCATAACTTTGGTTCTCAGGAGGCAGTCGCAAGTGCACGATAGGGCTTCTGCTGTCTCGTGCTCACGCGCAGAGCTTGAACGAGGCTGTCGTTCGCGCAGAAATACGAAAGTTCCCTCGAAGCCCTGCGGCAGCGGTGGCGTAGTCAAACTGGCTGATGAGAATTGCAAGCATGGCGCCCGACGGACCAGCGGAATGCTTCATGCCAAAAGCTAAGCAGCACCTTTTTGCAGGGAAACTGTTTATGGCGAGGGCCCCGAGGATTTTTCGTGTGCGTCAACAAAACACTGAAATAAAGCCTCTTCATGTTTTAAAGCGCCAAGTAGCGTCGATGCACGAGGCACGTGCAGCCGGCAGCCCTTGGGAAGGTCACGGCGGCATAGCGCACCACTGAGCCAGATATCACGCGCCATGTTCTTCCCAGATGTGGCACGCGGCACGTGTCTCAACCATTTCCATCAACATGAATGGCGCCACTTTTTCCCAAAATAGAGGGTCTTTACACTGAAATAAAGCCCCTTCATGTTTTAAAAGTAGCGCAAGGTGCGCCGATGCACGAGGCACGTGCAACGTGCGTCACTTTGGAAGATCATGGCGGCACAACGCAGCACTGAGCTAGAATTCAGACGCCATGTGCGTCCCAGAAGTGGCGCGCGGCACGTGTCTCGAGCGTTTACACAACAATGAATGGCGTCACTTTTCCCAAGATAGAGGGGCTTTACACTGAAATAGAGTAAGCCCGGTTCACGCAGTTGCGTTTGACTGCGTTGTGACTGCGTTGCGGCAGCGAGACGCCAGGACTCTCCTGCATCTTATATCGCGTGCTAAGATGATTCCTGAATTGATTCCACGCTTCATACGAAGCACAGATGTTGCGGTGACTCGCTTTCGGTTCTCGCCGCAACGCGGTCAAACGTAGTCAAACGCAAATGTGTGAACCGGCCTTAACTGTATATGCTCCGCTTGCAGAGCAGAGTACCGCAATGGTGCCATTCTGGAGCCAAGCGCTGCGGGAAGCCACAGTCGGTTTTTGCAGGGGACACGAAGGCGCAGACGCGAGGCGGCGCGCTGTGGCTGCTGCGGCGCGCTGCGTAAGGAAAATAGTGCGGCGTGCGGCGACGACAGCGACGAGCCGCGCATGTGCCGTCATCGTTCTCCCGTCGTTTCCTGTTTCCCTCTCGATTGCAAGAATCGCACCTCGCGGGTTCCGCGGGGCGTGTGAAGTGAAGTCGTCAAGTCGCTGTTGCTAGAACGCAGATAGCGTCGTGAGCCCGCTGTCTGCTCAACTTTTGGAGGACCTTTCCCCTCGAGCGATCGCAAGAAGCAAAAGAACGCAGGCCTGCTTATTTTCCCTTGTGTTTAATCGAATAGCGGATGCCGCTGCTCAACCTGTGATTTTTTTTTTCTTTAGCAGACAGTTTATTTTGTTTTATGTAGACTGAGCAGTGCTTTACCTTCGTACGTCCTAGTTATATGCGAATCTGAGGAAAGTCGAGCACCCGCACTTTCATGCTAAAATAGTGTACAACTTTTTTTTTCTTTTTATGTAAAGTTTTTGCCATTTCGCGAATTCGAGACGCCCGAATAGAGCTCTTGGAGATCGTGTCTCGCCGTCGGAATCCGGTACAAGCTCTTGCCGCTGTCCGCTCGATTTGTGCACTTCTTAACACTACCGCCTGTCATTTTCACGGGGCTCCTTCTACGCGCATGCAAAATTCATTGCGGTAAACGACGCAGCGGCTGATGAAAACGCCGTCCCCTCGCTTTCCAACGAGAGCTCGCCGACTCGCCAAGATGGCCGGATGTGGCGGTCGCGTATCGCGTATCACTCCGCGAGAGCCGCAGATGCGAGCAACGCGATCGTCGTCCGTGTCGTCTGCTTCACATACCTTGGAAACAGATGTCCTAAAACATCGCTTGCGTTAGAAAAAACAGGATTGTACTGTACCCAGTTGACGCACATAATGTTCAATGACTTAGGAAGCTTTCGGCTCGTTCGATTTTAGTCTAGGATCTATATTTTTCGAACGCAAAGCGGAAAATATGTTCCCGAAACTCGGCGTTCTGGAAGGCCGCTTTCCCGCACGAAGCTCGGCTCCAGTTCTGCCCACGTGACCACTCCTCCGCCAATACGGAGTTGGTGGCGAAAGGCAAAGGAACGCGATACTCTGCAAGCAGAGCCTATACAGTTACTCTACACTGAAATAGAGTAACTGTATATGCTCCGCTTGCGGAGCAGAGTACCGCAATGGTGCCATTCTGGAGCCAAGCACTGCGGGAAGCCACGGTTGGTTTTTGCAGGGGACACGAAAGCGCAGGTGCGATCCGGCGCGCTGTGGCGTGCTGCGGCGCGCTGCGTAAAATAGTGCGGCGCGCGGCGACGAGCAGCGCATGCGCCGTCATCGTTCTCCCGTCGTTTCCTGTTTCCCTCTCGATTGCAAAAATCGCACCCTGGCCCAACCCGCCCCGCGGGTCGCGTGTGAAGTGAACTCGTCAAGTAACTGTTGCCGGAACGCGTATAGCATTGTCGCGACTACTTCTTTGCATGGTCGCGGAAGAAAACACAAGACGACAGAATGACATTTTTTGTAGTCTCGCTGGCGCAGCCCTAGCCCGGCAACTCGACAAACCGCGTGGCCGGCCCGAAGGCTAACACAACGCGGCCGTCTCCGCTGGAGGACCGAGGGGCGAGGGCTCTCCAGAGATCTCGTGGCCGGGCAGCAAGCCTAACACACCGAGTTCCCCGCTGGAGCTCTCAGTCCATCGCCCCTCATCGGCACTCGGCCTCCCCTTTTATAGCCGATCTCTCCGTGCGTCCCGAGAAGGACGCTCGCCTCCTCATAAGGTCAGTGGAGCGAGCCCCTCTTCTCGGCACACAGGAAACCCGTTCGCGGCCCCATCGCCTCCTGGTGGACCGCCAGCAAACTAATCATTTATTTTCATGTAACAGCATCGTAAGCCCGCTGTCTGCCCAACTTTTGGTGAACCTTTCCCTCGAGCGATCAGAAGAAGCAAAAGAACGCAGTCCTTCTTATTTTCCCCTTGTGTTTAATCAAAGAGCGGTGCCGCTGCTCAACCTGTAACTTTTTTTTTTTAGCAGACAGTTTTTCTTGTTTTATGTCGACTAAGCAGTGCTTCACCTTCGTGCGTCCCAATTATATGCGAATCTGATGAATGTCAAGCACCCACACGTTCATGCTAAACTAGTGTGCAACTTTTTTTTCTTTTTTATACGAAGTTTTTGCCATTTCGCGAATCCGAGACGCCCGAATTAAGAGCTCTTGGAGATCGTGTCGCGCCGTCGGAATGCGGTACAAGCTCTTGCCGCTGTCCGCTCGATTTGTGCACTTCGTAACGCTACAGCCTGTCATTTTCACGGGCCTCTTTCTACGCGCATGCAAAATTCATTGAGGTAAACGACGCAGCGGCTGACGAAAACGCCGTCCCCTCGCTTTCGAACGAGAGCTCGCCGACTCGCCAAGACGGCCGGATGTGCCGGTCGCGTATCGCGTATCACTCCGCGAGAGCCGCAGACGCGAGCGACGCGATCGTCGTCCGTGTCGTCTGCTTCGCATACCTTGGAAACGGATGTCCTAAAACATCGCTCGCGTTATAAAAAAACAGGATTGTACTGTACCCAGTTGATAAACATAATGTTCAATGACTTAGGAAGCTTTCGGCTCGTTCGATTTTAGTCTAGGATCTATATTTTTCGAACGCAAAGCGGAAAATATGTTCCCCCGAAACTCGGCGCTCTGGAAGGCCGCTTTCCCGCACGAAGCGTCGGCTCCAGTTCTGCCCACGTGACCACTCCTCCGCCAATACGGAGTTGGTGGCGAAAGGCAAAGGAACGCGATACTCTGCAAGCAGAGCCTATACAGTTACTCTACACTGAAAGGGCTGGCACCGCCCTCTCTTGTCGTCGTTCCAAGCGCTTGCCTGAATAGTTTCCTTCCTTCCGCCGGGTGGCTCTCCCGTCGCGCGTCTCTAGTTTCCTCCAGTTCCTCGGGGCGGCGATAGTTCACGACACGTGTGTGCAAACTGCATACCTTTCGTCACGATAACCACCGATCGAGACACTAGAGAGTTTTAGTAGATCGTGCTTTCAGGCCACACTATACTTCGTTTCAGCTTGGGTCCAGACGCAGGCGATGCTACAAGCGCGAGCTCCGGGCTTTCAGTGTCCCTGCCAAGCACGCGCGCTCGTGCAATGCAAGCACTGTTCAGGGCCACACGCTCGCGGTCGTAGCATCGGCTGCGTCTGGACCCAAGCTGAAACGAAGCATAATCGTAGTGGGAGCTCGCGCTGCCACTTCGATGCATGCTCTGAAGCGCGCGCTTGTAGCGGTAGCGGGCCTTTCAAAACGATCTACTAAAACTCTCTACTAGAGAGTTTTAGTCGATCGTTCCGATGACTCCGATAACGATACCCGATACTCCGCCGCGGCCTTTGCGCGTGCATCGTATCGTTATCGGCGGTATCGTATGAGGCATCGGAACGATCTGCTAAAACTCCCTACTAATTGTGTTCGTAGCTTTGATACGGGGAAGGCCTGCGTGTGTGGCGCGTGGAACACAATCCTTGCATTGTCCTTGATAATAGTAATTTAGCAATAGGTCTATTCTTCCCTCGCCGGCTTTCGAGATACCCTCCGAGATCCCGAAGCGCGCGCGCGTGCTTCAAATCTCGGAGGCCATGTTTTCGAGCAACGCCTTGCTACGCCTATCGGTAGATGGCGCGACAAGTATGCCTTCGGGCGAATCGATAGTCTGCGTCGGAGTCCGTCATTGAGAATCACAAGGGCATATATTAAATTTCCACTGAAACGGAGCTATGCTTTTAAATTTTTGTAAGGCAGAATGTACCACTAAAATCCAGTTCGAGTATATTCAATAGGCTCACCTAGTATTGTAAAAGTCCAATATGGAATTGTTTATTGCATTAGTCGTGTTCCGGTATCGGCTTATCGGAGTTATTGTAATCCAAAAAGGTTAATCAACCCAATAAGTCCAATAAGATTCCTCATTGGAACAAAAGATGCCAACACAATACGTACAAATTAACTGTTCTCCCCTTCAACATCTACCCCTTCCCTATCGATACACCGTTGCATACACAATTTTCATCGATACAGGTCATCACGTGTAAACCCCTTCAGCAGCGCCGCTATTTTCTCCTTTACCTCGTCCATAGTCTTTGCCAATTTTATTCTTGATTACCTGGTCTGGAAGTTTCACAGTGCATTAATTGCCTGTTTCTAGATAGTTCTGTAAAATCTACATATCAGAGGGTTTTAGAATAACGTACACATCGCGACAGTGTTAGTGCGAACTCGAAATCGGCGCATTTTCGCATTTTACTATTAAATAGTATTAGCGAGCACGAACTTTTATCGCTTACATTATATAACTAAATGAGTTCCTTCCGTAGCAATAATAACTTGGATGATATCCCTTGGTTTAAAAGAGAAAAACTGGAAAAACTGACGGTCGCTTCTTTGCGCTAACAGTGTCGCACTGTGTACACAATTTTAGCGCACGCTGGCGTCAATTTAGCGCTTGCGTTAGCGCACGCTACGCAAGGGAGTTTTAGAATAGCGTTTCTCCGCCGCGACGCAAAAGCCAAAGCATCTCGCTCTTGCAACGCCTCCAAGATAAGGTCACAATTTTAATTTCCCATACGAAATTTTGTAACTTGAGAGAAAAATAAGATTTTTGAACCAGAGTAACATTTTAGATTTGTTTAAACATGAAAATGCGGCGCTAGCGGTTGACTGGTCATGTCCGCTTGCGTCGCCTCGGCAAGAGAGGTCTCCTGAACTAACCTTCGCACACCGTACCTTCGCCGAGAAATCTTCGCGCGTCCCAAGAATCAAGCTGCCGGTGATTGTTGCCCACCTTACTGAGTTTCTAAACCGAGTGCAATGTCGTCCCGTATTGAAAATCGCAGTGGCGATGATGCGGCCGACGTCGCGCTCACGTCGCGGCCAAAGCGGTGGCAGCACTTAAGGCCATGATCCTGGGAGCCGCCATTTTTTAACTGTGCTCGTCTTGACTTTAGCCAACTTCTCATCGCAAATCCTGCTTGAGGAGCGCAAAAGACTCTCTATGTACGCACTCAATTTCCGAAAACTGGCGTACGCTAAAATAGCACACGCAACGCGCAAAACATGGTGAGCGTTCGGCGCATGCGCAGTGGCGACGACGCTACTTCTTTGCGTACTCAAATCTTTAGCGTGCGCTATTCTAAAACTCCCTATTGTCACAGACAATCTTTTCAAATTGGTCAGTTCCGTTGAGAGTCGTTCCACGAGGAGTGCAAATGTGTTTCCGGGCATGATGAAAATTATTAAACTGAGACACAATGCTATAGCGACAATCCTCAGTCAGGTTCAAAAACACGTTCGGAAACACACTTGCAGTGACTGCATGGAACGACTCACGGCGGAACCTGCGAGAAAAGGCAAAGAACTGTAGACGAGGTGAAGGAAAAATGACGGCACTGTTGAAGGGGTTGACACATGACAGTTTGCAGTCCTGTTACCAGCAATGTATTTGTTATGCAACAATGGATAGATCAATAGAGAAGAATATGTTCAAGAGGATAATAATATTATTAATCATATTTATTTTGATATATATTCCCAAACACGACTAAGCCTAAAAAGTTGTACACTTTCATAGGAATAAACAACATGTAAACAAAGACACGCAAAGTCCTAATCTTGCACACACTAATGACTCGATTGCTTGTCTAAAAGTGTTAATGTCGCAAATATATATATATATATATATATATATATATATATATATATATATATATATATATATATATATATATATATATATATTACAAATTAGTCTAGTTTGTTATATTCAAATTGTATTCTCGTAATACACTCCTTCCGAAAAATCGCTGTATGCAGCACTGGTAGCACCGCGCGAGCGTTGCATGTTGGGAACTAGTCAGCCGGGAGCGGGCGAAGTGGCGGACCGTATGGTTTTGGTTTGGGTCAACGCATCGACGTGTACGGCGCTGACGGCGAACCGTGCACAACCTGCCGATTATATCGCATCCTGATGCAGTAAGTACCCCTTTAAGTACTCAATACCACGCTGTGCTGTGTAAATGATCTGACTACCGGGGTTACGGCGTTTCAGTGGTTTCAATACTAAATTCAAAGAACAGACTGTCCCGGAACCGATCGAAATCTTCATTTCACGTGGGGATCAGCGCTTTAAGCGTTTGTACGCGTACATGGCAACAACGTACACTTGTGCCAAAATATTTCCCTCTGGCGAAATTATCTTGCTAGCTGCTGCGAAGATTTTCTGTAAAACTTAGGTTGACACTGTAGAGGCCGCTTTTGTTCTCCCAAGCAGTGTGCAAACAGCCATGATTGATAGGATGGTGCGCACATAATCGCGTTTCCTGTTGCATTGCAAACCTCTATTTGAACCTCGTAGTGCAAGCACTTAGTAGTGAGTTTCGGATCGTTTTCAGAGGCCCCCTATCGCTCCGGGCGTGCACTTCGAATGCATGCCTCGAAGTGTCAGCGCGAGCTCCCGCTACACATAGCGTTGCCTGAAAACACGATCTACTAAAACTTCCTGTCAGGCATTGCGAATTTATACTTCGTGTCATCTTAAGGTGGATAAGCGCGAAGGCTACGAGCTCGAATTCTTCAAGTTGAACGGCGGCTCGGCTGCACGAGCGCTCGAGCAGCTTTTAGTCGTTGGATGTTTAGAAAAATGTTAGTCGTTAGATGTTTAAACAGCGTAAGCTTATACCCAATTCACACCGCAGCGTAAAGGTACCTTTAGCTTATGTCCCTTAGCTGACGGTACCTGTAGTTAACGGCATTCTTGATCACATGATAAATAAACGGAGCACTTTATGTTGATGTGGATTGCATTCCAGTTTAACCGCGAGAGGAGCACGTGATAACAAATTATTCCTCGAAATTGGTTTGACGCGCAGCTTTTTCTAGTATTGTGTGTGAAATATCACATTTAAAACCTAAATATTATTTCTGTCTGCTTTTGCGGCACTTTACTTTTTTCTCTAAGTCTAAGGGCGCACCTAAATGAGTCTTGCTTTAAAACGTCTGACCCGTCTGGCCACACTGGCCCAAAATGATCTGCGTTTACGAGTTTGCATTGCGAGGTAGGCGACTTTTTAAGTTTAGCAGCACCATTTTCTTGCAAAGTTCTTACTGAAGTAGCTAAATAGTGCTCGGCAGAAACGAACCACGACGGAATCTCATGGTTACGCCAGTCATGCAATCGAAAGGGATGAACGACTACGAAGATAAAGGGTCCTGGGCGGGAGAGTCGGGCGACTCGTCCACAACCTCGAAAAAGAGCTCGCAGTGGTCCATCGCGTTCGGGTTCGTGGCAGACATTGTTTTCCACGTGTTGCCGCTGCTACCTGCTGGCCAGAGTATGCGTTCATCGTTAATGTATTCTTTCATCACATTTGTGTTCACAATCATTTCATAATTTGGTACTTATATATTGTGGGGATTGTGATCCCTCAACATTCTGTCGCGTCAGCGTTTTGGCTCGCCGTGGCGGCCGCGCTGGCGTAGCGAGAGGTGGCGCTGCTTACCACTTGTGAGTGGCTTCCTCCTTTCTCCCTTTGGGGCGATTTCCGGAACGAACCCCCGCACAAAGGAGATCGACGTGTCGCTCCTTGATTGGCCCTTTCGCCCCGCTGTTATCTTAAAACCAACGGACAGCGGGATCGCTGGGTCTTCTTCCTGGGATTTCGGCGGCGGCGACAACGGGGAATCATCCGGTGCACCGGTGAGCGTTTTACCCCGTCCTTTGTACCTTTGTGACCGACCGTTCGGCCGTGGACCACCTCCACTCCGACGGTGTTCACCAGCTTATAGCCGTGTCTTTTGTTATTTTTTTTTGTATTGTGAATAAACAGAGTGTATCACCGTTACCCACGTGACTGGTGTCTCATTGCGCTCGACGAGCAGCATGCCACGCGAGTACGAACCCGCTTCGCGGTAGAACGTCTCGCCGCGAACGTGGTACTCCCAAAGGCAGTGGCCCTAAGGAGAACCACAATATATTCAATTTGTTATAATGCATTTAACAAGCTATTCATATATCTGTGATATTATTTTGAGTTCGTGGGTCCGAGGCTACTCCCTGGAGCTGTAAAGGGAGCTTGGCGAGCTCCGTTTAACACAGTACCTCCCTTTGCGAAAGGGACCTTTATGCACCGTGTGATCACAATCTCCAGCGAGGAATTTAGACAGTGCGGTACGACTCCTAGCCTGGGGCCTTTCACGTGCTTCGCGTTGCATAACCAACCCAGGCAGACGCTGTCGCTCAAATAACGAAATAAAAGACCGAAATGAAAATAAAAAGGGGAAAGCAATCGAAACGAAATAAATATAAGAAATAGAAAGAAAAAAATGTATATTAATAAAAAAATAAAATCGTGACTTGTCAAATTTACATGAAAAGAAAGAGACTATACTCGGTGATAGGTAAAGACTTCAGGGAAAACTACACCCACTTTAGCAGAGTAAACGGTGGAGAGAGGTCGCCTCTCTCCAGCGTTCACTCCACTAAAGTGGGGTGGGAAGACCCTCCATTGAAATTTTAAGGCCCGTTCACACAGTTGCAAACGAGTAGGACCGACTGAGACAAGACCGGTTTTTAAGCTTCTTGCGACGGCGTAGGGCCGGATGCGCTGCTCGGGGTCAGGTCCTAAGCCGTCGCAAGAGGCTTAAAAACTGGTTTTGTCTCAGCCGGTCCTATACGGGAGCGAGTGCGTGAACGGGCCTTTCAGCTGTCACCGACTGTAGTGTCCAAAGAAAGACAAGGCAGATTCCCCAGTATTTTTGGCAAATCTAGCGTGGGCAGTAGGCTCATCTACATACCAGACATGGTCATTGACAGCTAGAGAAACGCAGGGCATGACCTACAGTGTTCCCGCATTTTGTTTGCTTGTTGGGCGTTCTTCCCGGCTAATGCAACACTCGGATTCACTGTGGAGCGATAAGGATATGCACGGGACGCCCAGCGGTTCTTGACCCGCCGTCGGTGGCTCTAGTAGTAGTACATACCCGTAGATTCACAGTACCCGCTGCACAAGCTGACCATGAAGACGAGAGGAAGACTGCGCCTGGAAAAGCTTTACGAAGTGTCTAGCGTTACGTCCGACGTAACCTGAGTTACGTCCAAATCTCCGCCTTCCCTAGGTTCACGGGGGAGAGAGAGGAGGGCGGGGGGAGGGTTAGGTATACGCGTTTCCAGTGCTCCGTCCGGACGTAACGCTAGCCACAGCGAAAGCTTTAATCGGGACTTTATTTGGAATTTCGCGGCGAATGAAACTGTGCGGGGAGCCGCCGCCACCTATGTTCCGTTTCTAGCAAGTCTCTTTTGAGTGAAGTGCCACTCGATGGAGCCAGGTGGCGAGACGTGTTCACGTAGCTTAGGGTTTCCAGGTGTTGGTCTGTCTGTGTGTGAGTGAGCGTTGTAAGTGAAGATGGGGGAAGGGGGGGTGTAGTGTCGTTTCTTGACGCAGAGGAAGATGAACAGGTAAACGAACCAAAACTGATTACTTTATTTTACATCGTAAGCCGCGTGCGTCTGTTCTCCTACGCACCGCCATGCGTTCTCCCGCTCTGTCGCCCCCTCGCCTTTGGGGCTCTTCTCACGCATACCAGACAGCGGGGATGTGGCGGCATCTACCTTCCTTGTTGGACACCACAGGGGGGGGGGGGGGGAGAGGGCCAATAGTGGATGCGCACCGGGCGCTTTCGTTAATGGCTCTTGGTCTGTCTCGGGGCGCGACTTTTGCGGTAAAGTGGCCCCTAAGCATTGGCCAGCGCCACGCAATCGAGCTGCGTCACGCTAGATGGCGCTCACTTTAACAGACATAAAGAAAGCGATTGGGAGGAAAATTGGCTGAGATATGTCACCACTCAACCAAAAGCGCGTAGTGTGAAGCACCGGACAATTAGTTTAAATCATAGAATATCCAGTACTTTTACGTAATTTAACTTAGAGCGCTTTCATATTCAAACTAAAAACACCAAAAACGCATTGTGGCTTTCTTTTTTTTTGAGCGGTGTTTTTGACGAAATGTGTAAATCCAATTTCACAATGAATGGAAACCTTAAAAAATTAACCGGCAAATAAACTATTACAGGGGTTTCTATAAATTTAAATAAAACAACCTGGCAAACGATTTATTTTACCACTTTCTGTGAGTGAGTAAAACGTTTTAATTGAACGACAGAAGGAGTTAGCGTTTTCAACGCTATGCTGTCTTATCACAGACGAAACGCCTACCTTTCTCTGGTGCCACGGGAAGGAGCTAGGCGACGAGAGGCGGTGATGAACGACTCGTAGGGCCTACGTAGCCTGGAGCCAAGCGAGGGCGCCCGGGGTTCTTCTAAGTACTCTAGGAGTGAGTGGGATGCCGCGAGGACTCGACCGGGGTCGGGCGAAGAAGGGGGGCTTGAGCCTCTCGGCGAAAGTGGAGGGGGCAGGTATAAGAAAGAGTGGAAAGGGTGCGAGGTCGGGCTGCTGAATCCGATAGAAGACGTCCGAGAATAGAGGGTGTGCGGCCATGTGTGCACTCAGAGTTCAGCGGAATTTGAGGTTAAATCTTCTTGAGGACGGCGGGAGCGAGGGGGGCTCCCGACCGTGCTTGGTCTAGGAGGCAGGTCTGGAAACGAGTCAGGAGGAGGTGAGGGAGAGAGAGAGAGATCGAAAGTCCAGGGGGTTAGCCTGACCGGGGGCTTCTTGAGCGTCATGAAAGGAACCGGGGTGTAAGCTCGAATGGCATGGGCGACGTCGAGGCCCCGGCTTGCGAGAGAAGAAGTTTAGCGCACACAAGTCGGTCAGCCCTTCCATTACCGTGGCTACGTTTACATGGATGCGACAGCAGCGCATCGGATCCAGTGAGCGAATCGGATCCACTTCAACCACTACGTTTACATGGATTCGGATCGACCTACGTCATGCCTACGTCATGAGTATGCGTTCTGTTGCGTTAATTGAACGTCAAAGACTTACGGTAAGAAACAGAATGCATTTACTATTTACATGACGAAGTTAATATGCTGGTGTCGGTGATCGCAGTCGTTCCAGTACGTCTTCTTTTCGATCTGCCCTGAGCCAAACCGTTGCTTCGTCTTCCTCGTTTTCGTCAACCGCATATTTACACGAGCACTGTACGGCTGTTTCGCGTGAGTAGGAGGTGCCAAAATTACAATTCACAACACGTTCTTCCGGGAGCAGCAACGCCCGGGAGAGACAGCCGAGGTGGGAACTCTCGCGCCTTCTCGTCATATTTGACCGGATGTTACGAGAACAGCTGCCGCAGCCACGCCGCCGCCGCCGCCGCTCGGAAGGAAATAGATGTAAACGCAACCCGCTCGTCGCCGCCGCCGCCGGGCGCGGATCCGCTCCTCGCGGCAGCGGATTTCTTCTCAGGTGTAAACGTACCTAAGAGCTGCGCTCTAGAAACTGCGTTTCCATCATCTGAATGCTCTTATAGCTTGAATAAACCCTACGCACTTTTTAATTGTTCTTTTAGAGCGCAACTCTTAGGCGCCCGTTTGCGAATTGAGCGGCGTCGCCTTCGGCGCCGGCGTCGGCTTTACCAAGCGTAGCATTTTGGGACGTGTGACGTCACACGTTACGTCACGAGGATTACCCTTACGAGGGTAATCCTCGTGACCCTCCTCGTTGTTCCCTCGTTGTTCCGTGTTTCCCTCGTAAGGGTAATCCTCTGACCCTTACGAGGGAAACACTCACGAGGGTTATCCGCACGAGGTCGCCCTCACGAGGGAAACCCTCGTAAGGGCCAGTGAAAGTTATCCTCACGAGAGTAACCCTCAGAGGGGTTACCCTCGTGAGGATGACCCTCGTGAGGGTTAATTCTGCGAGGGTAACCCCTGTGAAGGTTACCCTCGCAGGAGTAACCTTCACGAGGGTTACCCTTACGAGGGTAACCCTCGTCAGGGTAACACTCGTGAGGGTAACCCTTCACGGAGCGTAACCCTCACGGGGTTATGCTTACGTGAGTATCCCTCACGGGGGTTACCCTCACGGGGTAACCCTCACGAGGATTACCCTTACGAGGGTAACCCTCAAGAGGGTAGCCCCGTGAGGGTTACCCCCGTGAGGGTAACCCTCACAAGGATTACCCTTAGAGGGTAAGCCTCACGAGGGTAGCTCCGTGAGGGTTACCCCCGTGAGGGTAACCCTTGTGAGGGTTATCCCCTGAGGGTCACGAGAGTAACGTCAAAACGTTACCCTCGTGACACCGCATGTGTTGTCGTTATGAGAAACACGGGACGTCGCGTGACGTATGACGTCAGCGGATCTAACATTGCCAATATTTCCGCTAAATTTAGCGGGGAAGGAGGAGGCGCATACCCTTCCCCCGTACCCTCCCTCCTCCTCCTCCAGAGCTGCGCTCCAATGCGTCGTTACAGAGAATTGTAAACGTCTTTCATGTTTTTTGCTTGAATTTATAGCTTGTATTGACATATCATGCTGTACAACATAGACCTGGGTCATAATTTTGCTAACTTAAACATCGCTCAATAGTGAAAAAAAGTCATTAACTAAATAAATTACACTTTTATAATGTGAATGAAGCTACATAGTACCCGTTACGAGTAAAGAAACTACGCTGATTTCTATTAATCCCTGGCGAAGAGAGAAATATTACGTAAGCTTTCCCGTAGGAATTTACACAGGAAGACTGCAAAAGTAGACTGCTTGCTGTCTGCTTCAATTTGCAACCGGAAGTCCCGTAGACACTAGCGCCAGCTGAAGCTTCTAGCGTTTATTGTAATAACTCTATGGTTCAGGGTATCGTAGCGGGTTGCGGAGAGCTTTGCGGGACGGCGAAAATGATCTTCGAAATGTCCCTATCAAAGGCCGGTTCAGACACTTGCGTTTGGGTGCGTTTGACTGCGTTGCGTCGAGAAGCGAAAGCGAGTAACCGGCACATCTGTGCTTCGTATGAAGCGTGGAATCCAATTCAAGGAATCACCTTGGCACGCGATATAAGCAGCAGGGACCTCCTGGTTTCTCACAGCCGCAACGCAGTCAAACGCAACTGTCTCAACCAGGCTTAAGAAGTTCCAAGGCCCTCGGTTCAGGCTCGTTCACACAGACCCGTTTTCTTACGTTACGTTACGAAAAGTCACCGGGAAATGTGCGCTTCGTATTAAGCGTCAGCGGCGTGTATTAAGCATCAGCGGCGCGTTTCTTTGTTTTGTTTACTAGACGGTTATGGCAATCAAATCAGTACATAGTACAAAATCTTTATTTCTGTTGCGGCTTTTTCCTGCTGCTCTGCGCTTTGGTAAAACTTTCCACGTGTTCACAAGGGCAAGTCTCAACCCTTACACATGGTCTTAAAAATCTTCTTCTACGAATAACGACGAACGAGTAGAAAACATGTCTTCAGCACGCTGCCACCAGCCTCTGTAACGCTAGCAAAACTGAAAACAGTCTACGAGCAAGATGGCCGTCCGGTGGCTTCACTGGCGGGAGCGGGAAGCGCGATCTAGCAATCGTCAAAGACATCAGTGGGGCTAAGGTGCCTGGAGCGCGTCTCCGACTGGCGCGTTTAGCGTCCTATCCCGCCCATACATCAATAGTGGTCCCGAAGTGGCAACAAATGACGTCACAGAAGCCGGAGTGTCATGCTGTAGCTTGTCGCGATCCTGGCGGTTGGTCGTAGAAATGCTGGCGGAAAGCACGAGCGAACGCAAGTGTCGCTGTCGCCATGGCGTCCTAACTTCTGGCTTCAGAAGCTTCCGTGGACTGTCACACCAGAGAACGACCTACAGCAGAACAGGCGTCTGCCACATCCACCACAGATGCTGAGACACCGCCAGGGTCGCGACCGGCGACAACATGACACTTCTATGACCTCATCAAGCGGAAACAGAGGGACCACTTTTTTGGACGCGGTAAACACACCAGTTGGAGACGCGTTTCAGGCACCATGGTGGGGGGCCATTATGATGTCGGTCCCGATAAGACTTTCGTTGTGTCTCTCTTTCTTGAATTCGTGTGAAACGTTCTGATTGAGTTTCTTTACTCTAAGAACAAACAAACAATTAAGTTGATTGTTTGTTGTTTTAAGCGTTTACAATAAATGAAAAGTGTGCACATTATTGATTTACATCGCTATTTAAGAAAAAAAAGATTATAATACGTGATCAGTTCTCGTTTTGTTTTGGTTTCAAGTGTGTCCCTTGACGCGCATCTCACCTGGGGTTCTTAGGCATATGTGCCGTGTCACACCAGACAACTTAGTTGAGCACAATGACAATTGTGAGAGTCAACGACAGTTGACCTAATGACAGCTAAGTGTGCTAGTGTAACTAGGATATTAATGGCTATAATAGAAAAGGGAGCATAACCGTTCGTGTTCCATGTTCGTAGTGGTGCAGCACACGTTCAGAATCCTTTAATGGTCGAGTCCTACTAAAGCGACAAACACAAACAAACGACAGCGACAAGCGTCAAAGCGGAGTCTTCCGCGATTCGACACCCTTTGTAGAATAAAGGAGGTCATGTTCAAACACAAGCATCTTGCACACGAGGGTATCTTTGGCAGGCTTGCGATCCCTCGTGCTTACTTCAAGAGCACCGAGCGACTTAACGCCTGCCAAATGTACCATCGCGACGACATTTGTTTCTGTTTGTCGCTCTAGTGGGACTCTGGCATAAGAGTGTAGATTCAAAGAACTATAGGATTACATGAGTAGGATTTTTGCACTAGTCACTCCTAAACATATGCCATTTTTGATGCGATACAACGGGTTAACTACCTATCTATCTCAAGATATTGGTTCTGTTTCGGCGCTGTATTGCCCTGGACGTGAACTCCCATTGCGCTGAGGAGACTCGCGTTGCATTCGCGGTCGTGGAAGAGGCACAAGTGAGCCAACCTCGCCTTGGAACGGGAACTGAGCACCAAGAGAAGCGCCAGGATTGTCGAGTGACGATCATGAATAGAAGGACGCAGACGAACGCACTTGTCTTTCTCACGAAGTGCCGGGACGAGGCGGGTAAAGTGGTCGACAATAACGGAATAGTTCAACGATTTTATTGTTGGCAAAATTTGCAGATTGTATTCTTTATATTGTCCCAGCAGAAGTGACCAAAAACTGCTCACCTTGCCCAAAAAGAAACAGCTATTCCGCTGCGTAATCGAAAAAAAAAACGAATTATTTGCCGATCTGCAGCCGTGTGTCGCGGTGGCGGGAACTACGGTGATAGCAAGGAGTTTTAGAATAAGGTGCGCAATTTTAGCGCACGTTAGCGCGAAATTGTAGCGCTTGCGTTAGCGTACGCTGCGCAGGAGTGTTTTAGAATAGCGTTTCTTCACCGCGACGCAAAAGACCAGGCATCTCGCGCTTACAACGCCACCAAGTTACAGTCACAACTTTTATTTCACACACGAAATGCTCAAGCTTGCGAAAAGACAAACAAGTTTTTGGTCCAGGGTAATATTGTAGATCTGTTGAAACATGATAATGCGAAGCGAGCGGCCGACTGGTCGTGTCCGTTTCCTTCGCCTCGGCAAGAGAGGTCTCGTGTACTGACCCACTGACCTTCGCCGAGAAATGTTCGCTCGTCGCAAGCATCAAGTGGCCGGTGATCGTTGCCCACCTTGTGCGTTTGCCAAACCGAGTGCAATGTCGTCCCGTATTGAAAATAGCAGTTGCGAGGATGCCGCCGACGTCGCCCTCACGAGGCCGCAGCCATAGCCCTGGGAGCTGCCATCTCTTAACTGTGCTCCTCTTGGTTTTAGGCAACTTCTCATTGCGTATCCTCCTTGGGGGAGCGCGAAGACTTTTTGCGAACGCACGCAATTTCCGAAAAATAGTGTAAGCCAAAATAGCGCCCGCAAAGCGCAAAACGTGGTTAGCGTTCGGCGCATGCGCAGTGGCGCCACGCTATTTTTTGGGTACGCAAAGCTTTAGCGTGCGCTATTCTAAAACTCCCTAACGTCTCTGGCGGATCACGGAAGTCAACAAAACATGTCCCCCTTGCTGCTACAGTCGCAATCAGCCCCGTGGAAAACCGTCTTTTGCGTCTTGAAGGTAATCGTTCGGCAGCCCTCTGCCTGGTTGGGAATAGACATTACACGAAAAAATGTAAGCCGTTTATAACTCCCTGTAACACCGAATTAGAGCGCAGCTTTTGAGGAGGAGGAAAAAGAGTACTGAGGGGAGCGTATACCCTTCCTCCCTCCTTGTCATCCCCTCATCCTGCCTGCTACTCCTCCCTCCGAGCGGCGTCGCCGTCGCCGTCGACGTAACCGTGAGGTCGCGTGACCCTCGTGACCTCACGCGAGGGTCACGTGACCTCACGGGGGTCACGTGACGTCACCAGGGTCACGTGACCTCACCGGGGTCACGTGACCGCACGGTTACGCCGACGGCGACATTGACGGAGACGGCGCTCAAGCCGGAAGCGGACGCCTAAGAGCTGCGCTCTAAAATAGGAACTCTAATCAAAAGTTTAATAAACATTTACCCAACGTTTCGAGACCAGTTCGGTTCCTTGTTCACGGGTGAGTGACGGAAGGTGACATGAGTGGTGCTTTGCTAACGTCACGCAGTCCAGAGACGTAGTTGTTGGGCAGGGAGACCGAAGGACGATTCGCGTTCCCCTTTGTGCGTTGGATGAACCAAGACTCAACGAAGGGCCGCTTTCGCCGATTCCTCTCCAAGGCCAGCATCGTGCTTCTCTCGAAGTCGACTGTGTGGCAGGCTGCTTCTGCGAGCTCCGCGAGGGCGCTTGCCTACACTTCATCCTTCCGGACATCATATTCGTGACACGCAAGCCCCTATGAAAAGTTCTTGCTTTCGCCAAAGTATGAGGAAGGGCAATCTTTACATAGTATGCGGCAGACCAAACCTTTTGCCTTTTCTTTGGAGGGTCAATCCTTCGGGTGGGGAGGCGATAACCGACCGTTGACACGGGCTTATGAGTCACCGCAGTCCCGTAGTGACCGAGGACGCGTGAAAGGGCCTCGCTGGTGCGGCTGATGTAGGGCACACAGACGCGATCGGAAGGAGGAATGTTGCGCCCTACGGGTGGATGCCTTGACTTCTCGAGTACCCGAAAAATAAGCCGTCAAGGATAGCCGTTCTTGCGGAGATCCGATGTTACGGCCTTGATTTCCTCCTGGAGTCTCTTTGTGGAGCAGGTGGCGAAGGCGTGCCTGAAGAACGCTGAGGCCACCGACGCTTTATGACACCGGGGATGGTGAGAATCAACCCCAAGTATCTGCCAGTGTGGGTTGGCTTCCTGTAAACATAGAAGCTTACCCCACTGCCACTCCTGGATACCAGTACATCCAGAAAGAAAAGGGAATCTTTGTGCTGGTGTTCGGCCGTGAATTGTGTCCACTCATCCACCGAGTGCAGGTGTTTTAGAAGGCGATCCAACTCGCTGGTTTTAACGACGCAGAAGCAGTCGTCCACGTAACGAAGAAACGTTCTGGGTTTAGGCTCGAAGGTGTCGAGAGCCTTGCGTTCGATGGTCTTCACTGTGAGGTTTGCCATTGTCACATATATGGCTGCCCCCATGGCTGTGCCGCTGGTTTCCTTGTAGTGCATCCCGCTAAATGAGAAGTATGTGGTGTTCGCGAAAAGCTCCAGCAGTCGACAGATCTCGTTTACCAATAGGCACGCTCTCTCCGGGAGTTTTTCGTCTGCCGAAAGAGCACTTCTTGCAACGGATACAGCCAAGGGCACTGAGATGCTGGTGAACAAAGACACCACGTTAAAAGAGGCGAGGCTCTCGTCATCCTGTATCTCTAAACCTAAAGTGACTGGAGCTGTGTACATACGTTTGGAGTCTTTCCGTTGAGAGGTGATAGAAGCCTCTGGAGGTAGTTGGAGACGGCGCGCAAACGTGACGTTGTGAAGTCCACAATGGGTCGAAGTGGTAGACCGGCCTTGTGTATCTTGAGGGGACCGTACAGCGCCGGGATGGATCCATACAATGCAAATGAGCCTCATGTAAAGGCTGCGGAAGACTGGGTATTACTGGAAGATGATTGTCAGTGTTTTGTTGAGCGTTTCTTGCACCTTAACTTTTAGTATCTCTTGGTAAGGGTTCCCTTCCTCCCTTTTCTGGATGTACTGGTAACCAGGAGTGGCAGTGGGCTAAGCTTATCTGTTTAAAAGAAGCCAACGCACACTGGCAGGTACTTGGGGTTTGATTCCCACCATCCCCGGTGTTATAAAGCGTCGGTGGCCTCCGCGCTCTTCAGGCGCGCCTTCGCCACCTGCTCCACAAAGAAGAGTCTCCAGAAAAACATCAAGGTCGTAACATCGGATCTCCGCAAGAACGGCTATCCTTGATAGTTTATCCTTCGGATACATGAGAAGTCAAGGTTTGGTCTATCGCATACCCTGTAAAACATTGCCTGGCCTCACACGTTGGCAAAGGTAAGAACTTCGAAGAGAGGCTTACGCGAAACAGATTCGATGTCCGGAAAAAGGATGTGGAGGCAAGCGCCCTCGCAGAGCACGCCGAAGCAGCCGGCCACACAGTCGACTTCGGGAGGAGCACCGTGCTGGCCTTGTAGATCAATTGGCGAAAGCGGCCCTTCTTTGAGTCTTGGTTCATCCAACACACAAAGGGGAACGTGAATCGTTCTTCGGGCTCCCTGCCCAGCAGCTACGTCTCGGGACTGCGTGACGTCAGCAAAGCCCCATAGATCCGTATGTGCATTTAAGCGACGTGTGTTACTTTGCGTCACTCACCCGTGAACAAGGGACCGAACTGGTCTCGAAACGTCGGGTAAATGTTTATTAAGCTTTTGGTTAGAGTCGCTATTTTTCGCTTAGTGTCTTTTGTGTCGATCTCTCGCCGTGACCTTCGACGATGCTAATCCTTTAAAAGTCGAAAATCGCGGAGGAAGCGGCTGGGGTCTCTGAAGAGTGAACCCAAGAGGAAACCAGGTGACCTCCCAGAGTACATCACTCGAAAGGTGACGTGGAAAGTTGAGAGGCACTTTGACCTTTGATTTGTTTCATTTTTTAAAATAAAAACTAGCGCTCGCTAGAAAATACAGTTTTCTTTTCTTCATACCATAGGTCACACAGATTAATATTCGCAGTTAGTTGTCGAAAGTCCAGAAATCGTTTCACCGCCGCTTTAACTGCCGCCGAAAACTTTTCGGAGGAAGGAAATTCACTTCTCTTTTAACACAGAACATGTTCTGTCAGCCGAATCAATCTTTCAGCCGATTCAATCTGCCAGCCGAATAAATAAAATAAAAAAACATCATGAAGAATCGTCATGAAGGACCCTCCTAAAGGAGCGTCACGAAGGAGTGTCACGTCAACTTCCCCGCAATATTTAAAGAAAAATGTAAGTCCCATCATCACGTCATTCACCTCGTGTCTCGGACGTCAATTCTGCCCGACATTTAACGCATAGGAATGTGGCGGTGAGTCAGTGGAGAGTTTTAGTAGATCGTTCCGATACCTCCGATACCCCAACGATGCTATATGTAAGCGTAGGCAGGCAGGTATCGGTATCGTTATCGGAGTCATCAACGATCTAAAACTCTCATGCGCGCTAAATTTAGTGAGACCATTGACGTCACGTGACCTCAAGTCATGGGTGTCAATTCACTGGTAAGGGACTGGAGATCACCTAACGTGGTGATCTGACGTGACCACGCAAGGTGATCTCCAGTCACGTGGTGTCAATTTTTCCGAGCTGGTTCGGCGCGGTGGTTGTTTGCGCTCAACAGATTCTCGAATTCCCGGTGTTTGTCAGTATGATCAAGCTTGTAGGATACTTTTCTGTCTAGCTTAAAAGGGGTGTTTAGGAATAGGACGCAGGGGCGGATGCAGGAATTTCCTGAGGGGGGGGGGTGAGGTGTTGGTCAGCAAACCATATGTTTAGGAACCTCCTCCCCGTCTCCCTCGTTTCACGCACTAAATTTTACACATGCAAAAATCAAGAGGGGGTCAGGACATCCGGACCCCCCCCTCCCCCTCTAAATCCGCCCCTGATAGGATGTGACTGGTAATAAACAGGTTTTATGAAGGAAATGCTTAAAAGAGCCTTGCAAATTGTTTTTGGTCATGTTTCCATTTCTGTCGCGTTCGCTCGAACTAGTAAGAGGGACTCTAGCAACACATTAAAATAAAGTAAAGAAGAAATCTGATGTAGTTTGAACATAATAGTTGAATGAAGGTAAGACGTTTTAGCACATTGTCTGCTGTTAAAAACTTCTTTGGTCTGAAGCAAGGAACCTCGCGAGACCAACCAATTCCACCTTGGACACAAAATCTGCGCCTTTCTCTTCTCCCCCCCCCTCTCCTCCCCCTTAACGTCATCACAAGTGGATCCGAAAGTCCCTTGATACTTGTTTTACAAGTAACGACAACCATTACAAATGACGAAGCACAATCAGGGCGTCATTCGGTTCAGACTTAAGTCCCTTGATACTTCTTATCTTAGCTCTAATCTAGGGACTTTAGTTGAGACCTCTGCCGTGAGCCTTCATTCGCTTCCAAAAACCTGCCCCGTCACGCAGCCGGAGCTTCAAAGAATGTCGTTACTTGTAGGAAGCTCTTATTTATAGGACTTTAGTGGATCCACGCACGCAGCGCCACCTAACTTGCGTCAGCGTCGTCGCCAGAGCATCTTGCAGCGTCTTGCAACGAGCGTGACGCTAGCGCGAGGCGACGCCGAAATTGGCGCGTCTACCGTTTTGCGACGTCTTTTGTTGAGCCTGTTTTGAATTTGCGACGGTCGTTCGCGAACGTGGAGATGTTTACACGGGGCTTGTATTTTGAACGACGGCCACATGTACGCGATCTTTCTCTCGGAGCGTGCGTCCCTCCGGCACGTGCCGACACCCGCCGAAAGGCGTGGCGGCGGCTCCCAAGAAAAGCTCCGAGATCTGAACCCCCCCCCCCGCCCCCTGACTCGCGTGCGAACAAGAGGATGCCTAACGACGAGCTTCTTGTGAGCTGCCTCAAGTGAACCCGAGGCAGCAAAAACGTAGCGTGCAACCAGCCTCGCGGGGACTTGTGTCGACTTCCTGCTGGATCGTGGCAATGGGTCGCCTTCCTCCCAAACTGGGCGCGTGTTTCAACTCTCTCCCTCTCTCTCTCGCTCTGTTTGTAATGTTACTTTTCACTTTGTTTTTTATATCTTTTAACGTCATTTTATGTTACAATCTCGTCTTTCGCTCTCGCCCTGCCTTTCCCCCTCCTCTTCTCTCTTCGTCACTTCCTTCCTCACTTCCTTTCTTTCCCTGTCTCGTTGAAACGTTATTTTTCACTCTCTTTTTAATTCTCTTTAATGCCATGATGCCATTCTTTCACTCACTCCCTCTAATGTTCAAAACCTCTCTCCCTCCGTCTCTCTTTTCACGTCTTGCTTCCTCTCTCCCTCTCCCACTAATAAATTTTCTTGCTTGGTTTATATTTCAACTCTCTTTAATGTTATACCTTTCAGTCTCTCCCTGTCTGAAATGTTAAGAACGCTACCTTCCCTCCTCTATCTCATTCTCTCTCTTTCTCACCCTCTCCACCTTCTTGAATTAGGCGGCCAAGAGCAGCTGTGTCGAGAAAGCTGTCACAAAGACGGGGGAGGAGAGACCATGCCTCGTGAGACTTTCGCGCAATTCAAAGTCCTCGTGGCTCACGTGGGAGGAGGGGGCAGGGATGCTCGGTATGGAACCGTAGGTCAAGCCAGAGCCACACGAGCTGCGATCTTGATTACGTGATTTCTAAAGACGACAAAAATAGAAGCAGAGTTTCCTTTTTTTTTATTGCTTTTGCTTTTTTTTTATTTAGGCTATTGGGAACCTACGTTTAGAAAATTTCAGAAGAAGGAGTGCAAGGAAGAGCGTGCGAAGGAAGTCAATGCCCGTGATGGACAGCGGAAAGGTCCGGCACGAGTGCACAAGAGAAACGCAAATGAGCGAGGATGAGGCTGCAGACCGCTGCGCAAGGAGTGTAAACTGACAACTGGTTTCGTGGCTCGTGTGCACGGAGACCAGTGTGTAGCTATGGACCCTTTCCGGAATTCAGTCTGGCCACTTTGATCACTATCATCATCATCTGAAAAGTGGCATATGTGCTAGTGCCTGTAGCTATGCTAATGGCGGCCTTCTGTTTGCTGATGAAGGAAGAAGTTGAAGATGCTCCTAAGCAGATGATCCGATGCCTATACATTGTAGACGTTAGCGCGACGTGAAGCAGGAATTGGATGCAAGAGCTGCGTAAGCGTTCATTTCTAACTCGGTCCCAGTCACTATGTTAGTAGCACACACTCTGCTTCAAAGCCCTTTCATGTATAGAACTCTATCCGCATCTACGTGGTTGGCGCTTCGTTCTGACTAGGTGCCTACATGTCTGTCTGTCTCAGGGTGAAGACATCCATTGTTGCCCTGAATGTGCCAGCAGCGTGACGCGTGCGCGCACTCGAGTGCGTGACTTGGGCGATAACATGGCGTCTATGCATCCCAAAGCGTGCGCGCCGAGCTGAGTGACACCGTATTGCGCGCACTTCAAGAATGCATAATAACAACGATTGCGGCGTCTAAATGGCTCAGATGTCACCACTCTAAGCAAAGCGTCTATGTGGGTATGAAGGCACTCTAGTTCTGACTGGTTGCATCTTTTTCGCCATCGACACTGAAAAAGATTGAAAAAGAACTGATACAATGAAGCGCACATTCTCGTTTATCGTTGACTTGCGAAGGTGACGGTGCCCCATAAAATACTGCAGACCACAGGTTCATTGCCGCCATTAGTACGGTAAAAGTTAAACTGCCATTTGAGTCACCAGATGGCACTGAATTCCGGAAAGGAAAACGTCGCTGTGGTCGGCCGTCCACGATTGGGCATGACGTCAGGAAAGGATTTCTCATCGACAGAACTAAGAGGAACGTAAAAACTTCAATGTTGGCGGTGTTGGTTTCAGAGCGCAAGGATTCGAAGCTACCACCATGGTTATTACAAACACCATCGAAGTTGTTGTTCGCAAGGTAATGACGGGACGAGAGGGAACCGTAGGACGGCGTTACGAAAACATCTCGCCTAATTGCTCATTCACACTGGAAGCGGATCCGTGTTCGGGCAAAGCGGTTGCGAACGCGGTTGTGATGAAGATCCAGTAATAATCTGCACGCGCACTCAGTGACACCAAGCGCGCGTGCGATTGTACTGGATCTTTATTAGCCCCGTGCGCGACCAAAAGCGTCGCTGTGGTCGGCCTTCCACGATTGGCCGAACGCTGACTATGACGTCGGAAAGGGGATTTATCATCGACGGAATAAGAGGAATGAAAGAACTTTAATTTTGACGGTGTTGGCAGTGTTTCTTTGAGAGCGCAATGATTTCAAGCTTCCACCATGCTATTTACAAACACCATCGAACTTGTTGTTCGCAAGGTAATGACGTCACAAGGGGAACCATAGGAGGGCGCCACCAAAACATCTCGCCGCTAATACAACCGCGTCTCGCAACCGCTTTGCGAACGCGGATCCGCTTCCAGTGAACGACACCGAGCGGGTAATAGTAGAGCGCACATGAAGGCACCCTATACTTCGTTTCAGCTTGGGTCCAGACGCAGCCGATGCTACGAGCGCGAGCGTGTGGGCCCTTGAACAGTGCTTTCTGCATTGCACGAGCCGCGCGTGCTTGGCAGGGACGCAGAAAGCTCCGGGAGCCTCGCGCTTGCGGCATCGCCCGCGTCTGGACCCAAGCTGAAACGAAGTATAGGTAATAGATGGATGGCAAACAGCTGCATCTGGCCGCTTCTATAGACGCTTTACACACGCGCCAGATTGAGCCGTCATAGCCGACCTTCTCTGTCTTACCGAGATGCCAAGCCACTGAAACGGACGTCTCCGAGCCTGCACACAGGCCTATGCTGGGGAGAAGGACGTAGTAGCTCCTAAAGTGGCAGGCACAACCTGTCCTGCTGTGGTAAGAATGAAGCGCAGCGAACGAAATAAGAGGGAAACAAAAACTGAAGGTCGGTTATGGCGGCGCCCATGCACAGCTGCTGTAAAGCGTCTATATTCCTGGTGTGAGGAATCACGTGAAATTGCAAGCCCACCGAAGCCACCTTCACGCGCAAGGTGCAGGTGTTCGGAAGCATGGGGCACCAGTCGGGACGCCATGCGTGCAAACGTGTATCGAGGGTTCTCTTTCTGGCTCGCCACACTAAGTTCAGTCGGTGGTATGACAACTTTCTGTGGCTCTGCGGTCAAAGCCAACGTTCTTAGATCTATCAATTGACAGGCTCCGTGGAAGGGTGTCGTTCGAAAATGGTTCTTCACTGTTGCCTAAAGAGCAAACAGGTTACGGGCGGGTGCAAAGTCCCTCGATAGCATTCATACTTCTCGTTTCTTACACGTAACCATTGCTCTGTTGACTCTCAAACAGACTTGGACGTAGTTCAACTACTCTACTCAAACTACTGTAGTTTAACTACTTTTTCGAGTAACTTGGTAACTTTTAATTACAACTTGATTTGGGTAATTAGTAGTTTAATTTAACTACTTTCTTCAGGTAACTTCTACTCAAATTACTAACTACTTTCGAAATCTAGTGCTAATTTTGCTCCTTACGAAAGTTTGAGCACAGTAATGAATAAGACGCCAGCAGATGAAGTGATATCCCGAACAAGGGGCACCCCTTGTTCGGGAAGGTGTCCTAGGGCCAAGGTGGCGACGAGCAGCCAAAACATAACACCGGCGCGACGAACGCAGGAAGCCTTGGTCGGGTATTGACCTAATCCGGTAATGCACGCAGGCGCCGCGTTTCCAGCTGCAACCGTGAAAGACGGGGACACTCCGAGGGTTGTTGTCGTTTTTGTGTTGTCTGTCTTTAATGAGTTCTGACCTGAGCTGGTAGGTTCCTGGGAGGCACCACTGGAATAACCCGACAGCTGGGCGCCTGTTCCCATGGTCCCCTGTCGTCAGCGCATACGCCTTTGCAAAGCCGGACGCCCCCGCGCACAAATCCTGGCACGGATAATCCGTTCATGGGAGCACGTTCCCGCTTCCAGCTGCCTCACATGTTTCGTCATGGACACCTAAGATGCCGACACTCGCCTACCCGACCCTGCACAGCCTGTTTCTCAAATTAACGCTGCCGTTCCATCCAGCGCGTCGGTGGAACGTCTGTTTAGCTTGGCTGTTGAGGTCTTTAGGAGGAGAAGGGGAAGACTCTGTGATAAGAACTTTGAATCTCCATTGCTTCTGCGAGCGAACAAACTATTTTGGTGAAAACAGCAAGCCATAAATAGACTGCATTTGTTTTAGGCTCGCAGGGTTTTTCAATAATCAAAACTGCTGTTCATTTTGCTACCACAAAAATATAAAAAAGTGCAACTCTCGAAAGTAACTTCAAAGTAACTCGCTACTTTTTTACAGTAGTTAGTAGTTTACTCAATTACTATTACAAATGCGTAATTTCTACTCTACTCCAATTACTTTTGGCGTCGATACTCAGTAACTTAACTTAACTACCTTTTTTGAGTAATTTGTACATGTCTGCTCAAAAACACGTGCCACGAGCGGGTGCTTGTGGCATGTGTCCAATAAAGGTTCCTAAAAAGAATGTTTTTTGTTTGTTTCTTTTTACGCAAAAACATGCTTTCTAAAAGCTCATAATGACAACAGTAAAACAAAAAACGATTCAACCGCCATTTTCGCATTTCGAGTTTTGGAGTTTCGGTACTCTGGGAACATTCAGTGACTCTAGCAGTATAGCCATGTAAAGTAACTTTCATGTTTCAACTCAGGGTGGCGCTGTTTAGCATTTAGCTCGGTCACGGTGGACGCCAGCGGCCCAAGTTTCAAGGGTGAGTTTCCCAACTGAGTGTTTTAGTAGCGTTGGCTGTCCCTGAGTATCCGGAACCGGATTAGGCCGGTCCTTAGTCTTACCATTATTTCACTTTTTTCCGCCGCCAATTTTATAAATTAGTTATTGTCGTCAACTTTTGTCATCAGGGTATGCTCCAGTCGAGCTCCGGTACCACGGTACGAAGCCCCTGCTAAAATCAATGTTTGAAGGATTTGAACGGTACACGGTCGCGCATGCGTTGTCGGGCCCACGGTAACGGAAGTACGGTAACGGATTGCTAAAAGTCCCTATAGTCTTATTCTAGTTCCTTACGTCAAATCTATGATAAAGGCAAGGTGTGCGCGTGTATAGCATTGTGAATCTACTTTTCCAGAATGCTGCCTGGTATTTGGGGTTATTTTGCAAGTGGTATGTTGTATTCGGCTCTCCTCGCGGCGTCCTCAGAAGAAGTTCCTTATTTTGTATTCAGTTCGTATAAAAACAACTGACTTGGCAAAACAAAAACAAAAAATTAGTAGCAGTAACTGGGACATTGAGACATACGTACTATATAAAAAAGGTGTTTATCCTATTCATTTTTTTGCAGAGCACGCGGAGTTAATTACTGCGATGTACAAATATAACTTGGCGAATGTATCGAAATCAAAAATATGTGTAGATTTGTTTTTAATTATCATATTTCGACGAGCGTGTTCACCTACGTATTACGAAAAAATACGCTTATTGTGCTCAGTTTTTCCTTTCTTAATTTAAAAATAATCGGCGATATTTGGCACTGAGCAGGTATGACATGCACAGAAAATTTTACACTGAGTCCCAGATTATATCTCGTGATCTAAAGATACGCTATCTCTCTTTTTCCGCAGCGTTCCTTCTTTGAATTGCAGTAATTACATCTCCGAATGCTCTGAAGAAGAGCAAACGTGAAAAACAAAATTTATAAAATAAACTGTTTTTTGTTTTTGTTTCTATGAACGGAGTGCATTCTCCATGAAGCGTGCACCTGCTCCTGGAAACAATAAACTAATTGATGGTCCTCCTCAAGTCAGTACTTGCTGCTTGGCCTCAGAGAATGTTTTACCTCATGGTTTCCTACCAACGACCTCCCTGGGGCTAGACCCTGTCCAAGACCGTCAACCCGTACCTGCCTTTTTATTCTCTTTTTTCTACGGGGGTCGTTCACGTAGGGGTCAGCCGAAAGCTCCTACGAACCCGATGCCAACGGACCTTTAGCACAGTCGAGGAGTTCGCAGATACAGAAGCACGAAGGAAAAAAAAAGAAAAAGCTAAAAAGCTAAACCCGTGAGGCACCAACCCTGTAGGCGGAGAAACCTTTCTGCTCCCTCAAACACCGCACTGTCAAGAAGAGCGTGACATGGGACGTGTCCCCAGGAGCCTACGCTGGAATCCCGAAGCCCCGAAGATTTGCCGGCGATAGCGTGTCCGTCCATTGAGACGGTTCAAAGGTTCCTCATCCGTCCCACTGGGATTTCTCTCTGAGAAAGTACGAGCTTTCCCCCATCGATCGTCATGGTCTTTGGATGAGGAAAGGACGATCGCTCCGATGGGCGAAAATCGAGATTCGCGATGCCATAGAGGTGCTTCCACGGCGTGTAGTAATGGTCCGTGTTCCTTACACGTGAGAAGCAGAGTGGACGGACTGTGACCGGTCTGATTACGCAACACCTCTCGGTATCACTGAACTGAGATGCCTTCCGACATTTGAAGCTATCACCTTTTTTTTCTTTTTTTTTTAGATGTCTAGACGAGTTTGCGTATTCAGTGTAGGCTATTAAACGACTTGCTCTGATCTTTCGGAGAGAAGTTCAGGGCGAAATATACTTCTGTTTCACCTCAGTCTTGTCCAGAATCACTATGCTCGTTTTTACCTCAAGAACTGACGTAAAAAAGTTCGGCTACTCGCAGAGCATTACTACTTTTTCCCTTTATATAGAGAGTTATGATACATGTAGGTGCAGTGTAGATTAGATATATGTTATTTTGTCAAGACGTACACGCTTCAAACACCAAAAGCATCGCTTCTTCCTCCGACAAGCAAATCTTGCAATAACTAGCTTGGCGCAGCGTATAAACAATGCGCAAAACTTCTTTTTTTTTTTTTTAGTTGTAAACATGTATAGATAAGCAACGTACAAAGTATCGGCAGTCCACTCCCCGATCCTCGTGTGGGTGCCGCCATTTCGGTGCCCACTACAGAGCCGGTGTATTTGGCGATTGCTCCTATTGGAAAATATGACTTCCTCAGAGTTTAGATACGGCGTCTGGGGAGCGCAGGGGATATCGTTTTTCCTCTGTCGCTGACTATGAGTTTACCATTTCGGAGGATAAAACGCGTTTCCTGCGATTGCAGATGAAGCTTCAGATAACTATGGCAACCATGATTTAAAAAAAAAGATAAAAATGTCTGAATTGTCTTTACTCTAAAGCCGTTTCTAGAGTAACTGTTGTCGCCGACAGGGTGAAGACAGCAGGGAGGAGTCTTAGTTGCGCACCGAATCGATGCCCCTTGAGCACCGAGCTTCCAGTCGCAGACGAAGTACAGAGCGAAGCATGGCGCGCGTGCTGCAGACCAGGCGTTCGAAAGGCTGATGATTTTTAGTTCACAGAAAAATGACGTCTCCTGTGAATTAAAGTTACGGCAGCGTCATGCATGCGCCGAGCGTTTGGTGAGTTCGGCCTAATTGAATCCCGATCCCGAGCTTGAACGCCGCCGTATTCCTGTCAACGTACGTATATATAGCTTGGAAGTTAATGTTCTTCTTGCGCACCTCGTGCGTTTCTTTACCCTCCAAAAGTCAGCGTGCTCTTGGTAAGCCTCGTTATCTTTACACGCTCTTTATGATGCTCGTTGATTGACGTGCCATTCCTTGCGCTGCAATGCGCCGAAGACGGGTTTTGAAACGCATGCTCGCTGTATGTGCTTCATGAGTCTAAAAGCCCGTTCACACACTTGCGTTGGACTGCAACCGACTAACACAAAATCGGTTTTAAGCCTCTGGCCGCTGCTTACGACCGGACGCGCAGCAATGCAGCCGGTTGTAAGCCCTCGTACGAGGCTTAGAAACGGTCCTGTCTCAGTCAGTGGTAGTACTTCGTTTCACCTATGTTGTACCGCAGCGAAGGCTAGAAGCGCGAGCTCATAGCAGTTGGCAGCCGCACTTAAGGCACGAGGGCTTGTGCCGCCGACATGTGCCCCAGAGCAAGGAGCTCGAGCTTGTAGCCTTTCCTCCGGTACATCATAAGGTGAAACAGAGTATAGTCAAACGCAAGTGTGTGAACGGGCCTTAATAGACCTTTTTCAAAAGCTGGTCTGGCCACCCGGTCCAAAGCCAAACCCGGCGCTCTCATAGCTGCACACCAGAGCTTCTCCACAGTCCGTACCACGAAAAGCGAACGTTTACAGAACCGTCGGGCGGAAATCGTTGACTGTATTCTGCCAAGTTGGTTCTTTCATGTTAGCTTGGATTCACGAAGTTTGGGGTGCCTGATTTAGGCAAGCTCGTTCTCCGATCGCCGCCATTAGAGCGGCAACATTATAGCTTTTTAGACTACTTCTAGGTGACTCTGACGTTTGAAAGGGGTCTAATAAACACCTTATAATGAAAACGTGAGTTCCCGAGCAGGCGGCTCTTTAACTTGAACATTGTACGGATATATCTGCTTAAGTAGGTTGTCAAATGTTTTCCAACTCCGTCTTGTTGCAGTAATTATCAGTTCACTCGCAGCGAATCGTGCTGCTTATACATACCGGCACCCGCATTATTTTGAAGACAAGTCCTCGACAAAGCGTACTCAAGGTTTGAGCTTAGAATACGTGCAAATAAAAGAGAGAGAAAAAAATGCGACCACCCGTCAAGTACCTAGTATAACTTTATTATCGCCAACGCGATTGATGAAGAATAAAAAAGGCACGAGGTATATCGATGCATCTATAACGGTCTGACGAAACGGTAGGACAAAGTACACCCTACCATTACACTGCCAGCCAAAATACACATCACCGCTCAAAACGGCAGCTCAGTATCGGACAACCTTGGCATAATTAATTCATTAGTCGAGATAGGGTATAATTATCAATCAGACACGCCTTCGAGGACACACTTTCTGTTCCATTTAATTAGCGCCTGGCGCCGTTTGAAAGGCGGAAAGACGACAGCGCGCCGAAGAACTCGATTAAAGCAAGACACCTTGGCGCCGGGCAGCTGTATAGATGAGATTCCATAAGGCGTATTCAGAACGGAAAACGTTATACAATGCAGAGGCTTTCACCGTCGTCTCTTCGGCGAACGGCGAGTTCGAAGACCCTGCTCCTTCATTAGTGCTTGAAACTTGGAGGGGGGAGGGGGATTCATGGCCAAGCAATAAAGAAACAAATGGGAGACCAAGCGCGTTGGCGTACCGGACCTTTGAGCACGTGGGGTCAAAGCTCGCGTTTCAGAATCCAGGACCTGCTTGCTAGAAGCAGCGTCTTATCTGAGACTGCGTGAAAGAAAGCGCGGCAGAAGCCGACTGCCTTAAATACTTAATTTACACCATTTCGCGAGAGTGCGCGCCACCTAGTAACTGCAGCGACGATTGTCCTAATCCGCCATTGCTTGGGCACGCATAGAGCCACTCTATAAGCTACGCTTCAGAGTAGCGACACCTCAGCCGTCTAGGTGCTTAAAATCATGGCTTCCAGTTATCTGAAGCTTTATCTGAAATCGCAGGGAACGGTTTTCCCTCAACCGTAAATGTTAAAAAAAAGTTCGCGACAGAGCAAAACCATATTACCCGAACTTCCTACCACCTTGTCCAAAGCTGAGGGTCGCATATTTCAATTGTGACTATCGACAGTTGTTTCTGCTCTGCTCTAATCATCAAGATGGCGGCATCCACTAGCAGCTCGGGGAACCGAGTGCCGATAAGCGTAGCTCATTTAGTGGCTCTAGGCACGCACACTGAGCATGTATCGAACACGAGTGATGCGTCAGCAATCGGCGAGCACTCGGATCCAATGTCACGCTTGCTCCCCAAGTAATGGCGACCTCCAATGCTGCTCATTGGCGTTTTGAAGATGGTCTGTTGTTTGTTGTATCCAGCTGCCGCGTCGGCGGTGGCAGACTTGACGTCAAGTGGTTCGTCATATCGTTGCTTTTTTGTACTTTCGAGCGCGTGCCGGCACTCATATTGCACCGCATTGTGTCGACACAATACGGCGGGCACCGGGACAGTAACCGCGCCGATTGACGGATTGACGCCACATGACAGTTCCCGATGAAAGAGGACGTTCTTGGCTCCCTCCGACGCTAGAAAATAAACGCCCCGTGGAAGCTCCTTGCCAAACACGTGACGTCACCCTCATCACTCGGTGATTTTTCTGTATATTGTGCAAGTCTCTTGTTCTGAGCATTGGACAAGTAAATAAATATACATCTGTGACGTTAGCCTGACGTCGATTTCAGGAAGTGGCGTAGCGCGTGTAGACGTGTTTGTATACTCGACTTTGTTTATACACAGGCTTCTCTTTAGGACGTCATGGCGAGGCGGTGGCGCTGACCGTAAATGGACAATATGTTTTGCGCAAGACTGGTTCCGTTCAAAATGCAGGCGCTTTTACTCAAAGCTTCGGATACACTGCAACATCTATAATACCCAAAATCGCGAAAGGTGTTTTCTTTTATAGTTCCCTGTAGCATTAGAGTAGTGATGTGTTGGTGATCAGCTCAACGGTGTCTCTTTGTGCAACGCTTTCGGGTTCTGCCGAAAAGGATGGGATGTATAATAGACTAGGGGATGGACTCGTAACACCAATTATTGTAATCCTTTATATGGGCTGTGCAACGATATTGAATTCATATCTTCTTTTTTTCACTTTTCACAAGCTCAGTTGCACTGACTGGAACTAAGTATTACCGTAAGCAACATCCCTTGCCAACGGAAGCTTATAGATAGAATCAGAATATAGTATACGGAGAAACACGAGAAAACACTAAGCTTATTTCTCACTGTAATTTCCGGCATAAAAAATGTGTATTTGTTTTTTTTCGTGCCTTTGCGGATTTTGAGGACGTGGTCACTGGGTAACAGTGTTGACGTAATCACGGAGATTAGCCTAAGGCGACGATAGTCAAATGCGGCTTATAGATTGAATGAACACCAGCACTGTGTGAGCCCTCGATTTGGGCTCGTGACAACCAATGCCTCGGCGAGAATTTGGGGGGTGGTCTCGTGTCCAGTCACTGCAATGACGAGAATTGCCGAATTCTAACAAAAGGGACTTTTAATAAACCGTTACCGTGTTCCGCGTACCGCGCTACCCAAGCCTTTGAAGAATGCCTTTAGGTGCACACCCGAGCGATACCGTGACCGCGGGGCGCGCGCTCAAAAGCATGCTTCAAAGGCTCCGGTAGCGCGAAACGCGGAACACGGTAACAGTTTGCTAAAAGTACCTATTGTTTTGAACTCAATATGGCCCCTGTGCTCCGCCAACCGCTGCACGGGGCTACGATGAATATAATAATAATAATAATAATAAAATGTATGGCAAATTAACAAAGCGGATGTGAAGTCAGACCTGCCTAAGCCACATTGGCTTGACTGGTAGCGTCTTACAATCGAGTGAAACCAGCCGTAGGCAAAAGGAAATATGTAAAATAAAATCCACACGAAGAAATTGAAATAAAAAATAGCAAATTAGTGAACACATTGCAAACTAACATTTCTCAGGGCTTTCTTGAGCTTGTATTTTGTTCTTAAATTAAGAATGTTAGAGGAAGTTTGTTAAGAAATGCTAGTACATAATAACTACGAACGTCTTTGTTTTTAAATCCTTGTCGTACATCGAGGTATCCGGTAACGCTCTTTGGGTGTAAGAATAGCGAGATGGTACATATTGAACTTTATACTGACTATCCCCAAAATGCCCATGAACAACAGTTTCCCTAAATTGCGAGTTAAAATCAGTCAAATGCAATGCTTGAAATCTTCTAATGTACTTTCCAAGGCATAGATCATACGAAATGTTCTTCAACAAAGGACACGAATAACGCAAAGTCGAATTAATTCTAAATTGACAACGGAGAACACAAAGACAATACACGGTAATGCCGTAACGAAGCACACTGCAGACTAGAACATGTACAACCATTTTTCGAACAGATAGCGGCATAAAATATCTAGTGTTTTACATAACAAACCAGGCACTGCACGACTCGTTTTACACATTACATAGTAAGCAAGATGAGAATCTCAGGTTAGGTCACTGTTAAAGGAATAAGCCAGTATATTTCATATATGTATGCTGTATAGGCTCACATACACATAATAAAAATCCAGTTGTATGTAACCGTAAGAAAGAGGTCATGTTAACTTTTATCAAAGGGTTGTGGAAACATATAAGTTGTGTTTTTGATGCAATAATTTTAAATAAATTAGCTTCAAACCAGTTCATAGTTTTGATTGCCTCAGTTTGTAAAGACGAAAATGCATCTGAATAATTGGACGCCCTAGATAAAATTATGGTATCGGCCAGTATATTCAAATAGTAAAACTCTGTACCACAATGGAGAGGTCATACAAAGATCATAATGGACTTAAAGCCGAGCCCTCAGGGACACCGGCTCTAGTTGAAGAGATCCTCTTTGATACGCTCCAAATGAAACACACTGACGCCTATCCTGTAGGAACTTTTAGCAGTAGTAGAACGAACCTCGTGGTACTAGGCGAGGCTGCTCAGTTTGTAAAGATGAAAATCTTTACAAAACTGAGCAGTGAGTAGAGTAGAAAAAGAAGTAGTAGAAAAGAAGTATTTTTTTCTCTACTAGAAGCAGAGAGAAAAATGAGGTAGAGAATTGCGAAAGACGGCAGCGGTTATTATTTTTAGGGCACTGCACTCAAAAGCGGAGATAGTTGATGAGTGACCAAGTAATTTGTTTATATATCAGAACGAGCGTCCTTAAATTTATTTCGAAAGTGCATGCGTTTTGCCTTGCGAATCATGGCACCAACCTTATTTCTATATATTGCTTGAATTTCCAACCATAGCATAATGTTACCGGAGAAACGTTTCGACTGAGCCCACAGTTTTTTGTTTTTTTTTGGTGGCTGCCAATATTTTTGAAGCCATCCATTTGTGGTCTACGTTACGTTGTTTAATTTTTACAGTGCGTGTAACACCTTTAAAAAAAGGTTAACTGAGCTACAAGCTGTGCATAACTATCAGCTGGAGATGTAGTTAGAAGAAAAGTATTTTAATCATGTTAATTTGCAGAGTTTATCGAAGTGCCTCGGAGAGACTATTGAAAAGTCTTTCTCAGCGCCAATATAAATTAATGGCTTAGATATTTGTGTTTATGAACGAGAAACAAAATAATGATCAGCAAGTTTAGTTTTAGTGATTGCAGACCGGATTACTACGTTATGATCTCGTACGTTTAAATGATCAGTGTTACATACCACCAGCTGGCCAAATACGAATTTCTTCCTTGTCGCCTTCTGAACTGTTTCTTTTAAGCCCCATTTAGACACATCATCAGGATAGCATGCGACTATGGTCACTGCGACGAAGTATGTTAATATTAATATCAGTCATTTACGCATAAAATATCTTCAGATAAAAGAGAGGAAAAATCTATACCAAATTCGGCCAGAAATATCTGTGCATTGCAGAACGGGGGAGAGTGAGAAAAGTATCAGTGATAACAAAGGAGTGTTTAAGTGCAGCGAAAATACTTCCACCTGTTTGAAGAAAAATGTTAAATCAGTCACCGACCAAATATATTTTTAAACACAGACACGCCCCCTCCTCTTCACATTGTACGATTATAAGAAAACAGTGTGATAACCTGGTATTTTATACTTTGTAAAAAGAGTCTGAAGAATCATTAACCTTGTTCAGCACGTAAGCATCAAAACAAGAGCGAAGAGGCGAGACTGATGCGAGAAAATGGTCCTAGTATTTTTGAATGTTTCGGTTATTAACATCGGTAATACAAAAAGTATTGCCTTGGAAACTTGCAAAGAAGTTGTATACTTCTGAAAAGGAAACACAAGTACGAAAGTCATCACAGTCCATAATCGGACGATCCTCTCTGGATTCAATATCCTTTTAGTTTATCAGTTCAAGATCTAGTTCACAGCTGATGCGCACTGGGGTACTTTGCTTCATCTTGCCGCATGGCAAAATGTTGCCCATATAATCGTCATTTAATCGGCATACAATCGGCACCACATCATGGGACCACTTGTTTTCGCTACGAGTTTAGGAGGTGAACGCTGTTCGTTCTTCTCTTACTTTTTGAGCGACTTACATTACGTGTTTACTGGAGCTATGAGCGTCAAGGAATGCATTAAAACCATTGTACCGCCCTTTAAATAACTTAGATCAGCGAAAAGAGTTAACAGTATCATGCTCCAGTGGCAATATGGGAACGAAGGTGGACGCCGTCTTGCTACGTGGAACTTGCTGCGCGGCCACTGAGTCAGTTACACGGCTCGTCCTTCAAATCGCCTGTTGTGGTTGAAAGACGGCCTATATATCTCGATATTCCCGGGGCGTAAGGGTTCAGTATAGTCAGACACTTTTGCATTCTGTATTCGGAGTAACAGAGATCGTGGTATACGTGCCGAGAGTCCAGCATGCCCCAAAATATCGCCCCTCCCCCCCCCCCCTCCAAAAAGAATGTATATATATGCGCCGTTTTATGGCATAGCACTCCGAGAGCCAACCAGAGCGATCAGTGGAATACAATTGACGAATGGCGAGGCCGGACATATCGCAACGCAGACATAAAGTCCGCGTTTTGTAACTGACCCTGGTGCTTCACGTGATCACGAATTACGCCGACTGCCACGTCGCAGAGTTTTCTTCAAGGTTAAATCCTTTCTTTTTAACGTTTTTTCTTCTTTTTTTTTTTTTAGTGCATGGGTTGTGGAACATGTCACTGGCCGGCTTTTATCCGTGGGCCGCAGATATTTACTCTCCAAGCCCTCCATACGCCGCATCACCCCAAGTACTAGCGAAAGGAGAACTATACACCTTTCCATAAAGGTGTAGGAGGGCGAGTTAACTGCTGTGTTTGTGCGTTATGCACCGGACCGTGATTTAGCACGTGTGGACTGTGATTTCTGTAAAGATTAAAAGCGTGCATAAACAACGTCAACTTTTTGATGCTACACTGTCGAAGGCTAGCGTAACCTCCACAGTGCTGCAGCCTGGCACGACGCTGAGCGCCAAGCTTCATGTTGGGTCTCATTCGTATGCTCTCGCGCACTTTGAAAGAGTTGGGCACTGCCGAAGCTACGCCAGCTTTGATAACGTAGCATGAAAAAGTCAACGCCCGATGTCGATGTTTTGGAACAGCGCTATATGTCAGCGCTTCCACTCCGTCAGCGCGCGTGCGTGGCAGGCACGCTTCGGCAAAGTTGACCCTTCGGCCAGCTTTGATATAGCAACGTTGGCGTTGGCTAGCACGCGGCTCTTTATTGGAGTGAAAGAGTCAGCCTGGATAATTTCGTATCGCTCCTAACAAGTATATATGTTATGTCATCATCGTTGGTCACTTACTAAGTATAAAAAAACACGCACCTACAAAAAAATGAGTGCCTAAATGCTGACACACCTGTGGCAAAGTAAACTTCTTCCAACAAAACAATTCAGCGCACTATATACGCCACGAACGTTATATCGAGTGTCGCGACGAGCTACAGTTTATGCGTTGCATGCGCGACGTGCAACTATCATTTCGTGATGTACGCGTGCAACCCAAAGGAGTTCAAAATTATTTTCCGGGAGTTAGATGTCCCTGGAAGCAATTCCAAGACATGATTCTCTTACGGGTCGACTTCTATTTCTGAAAAATATTTAACTGTAAAAAAATATATATATATATATATATATATATATATAATAGTTCTTGCGTTCCGAAACGTGCATTTCCGGATATATTAAAAAATTTTAAAAATCTTAAATTCAAATAGAAATCTTAACATCCGCCACAGTACAGGATGAATTTTAAATGCTCTAAATATATAATATTATTATTATATATTTACGCTCTAAATATATAATAAATATTATAAACGCATTTTTGTAAAGGGTTCATTTATTGCAAATTCTGGACTCATCAGAACAGTTGCTGTTTACAACTCGCCACAGCACCGGTTTCTGTATACAATAAACGGCGGACGAAGAAAGCATTTTCGTTGAACGAAAGCTCTACCCGTATGCACCTTTACAGCGCTTATATTATCCAGACAAAAATAAATGCAATGTCATCAAGCTGTAAACGAATTTGGGGAGTCAGAGTCTGAGATTTCGCAGAATAGAACTACGCGTTTCGCAGCTGACTATAGGCACTGACAGCTCGAGACACTGAAAGTCTCGGGATCCTAGGAAATTAGCGCCAAGCATCCCCGTATGGTCGCCATTTTGGATCGTGGAATGAGCAGTTTCTCCTCCGCCTCCCTATAGGGAGTATTCACTAGACGCCATATTTCTGTGTGCTGTTTAAAGCGCATGCTCAGAACGAGCTCACATCAATAGGCTGCTAAGACCGGCACTCTTGATGGTGCGGAATGCACGTTGCAAAGGAACTGTGGATGCTCGCCATCAGCACGCGCTCAGCATTCGCGCACACAGCTATGGCCGCCAGTGAATACTCCCTATTCTTGGTGAGCCGATTCGAATTCCCGCCGATTGGTTGCTTTTTAGAGACATTTCTTAGTTACCGAGATTTTGTGTACCACAGACACGCAGAACAAAGCGCACATCACCACAACCGCCAAGCACCGCCTCCACAAGCGGCGTCGGTGCTTGGTGGACTTAAGAGTTGCCTACAAAAGCGCGCGTGTGTATGAAGGCACTCTAGGTGGACTTAAAAACAAACTATTTCCTCGTCTAGAAAAATACCCAAGAAGAGATCATTGTAAGAGATCCGCGTAGAATGGCACGAATGATAAGTTGATTGCATACCATACATGGGTAGTAGTTCAACTACAGTAATTCAATTACTGTAATTTGATTACTTTTCTTTGTAATTTGTAATTTCTAATTAATTACTTTCGGCTAAAATGAATTATAATAGTAATTTAATTACTTTCTAGCGTCAGGAATTGAGAAATTTGGGGCGCAACTACAATTACTTTTGCGAAACTTTGCGGCGCCGACGAAACCTCACTGAAATCCTCAGCGCTCATACAAGCGACCTAGCTCTCGGTGAAACACTCGCACACAGACACGCACTCACACAAACGCACAACATAAAGAGTGTCGCGTTGTTTGTTGCTTACACTCCGGGCTGAAAGACAATCCTCTTTGGAGCCTACCTCAGCGGCGCCCTGTAGCGCCGTCTGCAATGCGAGCAGAAAACAATAGCGTAAACATGCCAAAATATTGAAAGAAAAAAAAATGAGCTTCAGCTTAAAGTTGACGTTGAGAATTTTAATTGTCTATGAAGTTATTTTTCTTTCTTTTTTGCCATTTATACGTCGCTCTTCCCGTGCTGTCGCATATTTGTATTTTTGTATTATTTTCAAGTTTATTTCCTGTTGGTTTTACTTTGATATTATTTGCATAAGCATTCTGGATGCTGACCTCGCACCTGTCAATATTGTCACCAATGATTCGGGGCCCCGATTCTGTTCTTACATATTTCTGAGTCATTATATTTTTGAACTCAATGTAAATAATTGACAATACCATAATGTCTGTATACGAATGCGTTCGTATTAGCGCGTGTGGCTTTTAGTTTTATATTAACACTTACAAAATATTCACATGTGACTAATTGTCGCATTTTTATTTGCCTGGCTAACAAATGTCTGTCAACCCATTTTTTTCTTTCGCGGTCGGGCGTCTTCCAGCATATGAACTAATTTATCATCATTTATTGAAATATAAAAACGTAGTACTTTTTTGCCCCAAACTGTCAAGTTTTATCATGAATTTAACACAATTCATAAAAAGGAAAGTACAATACGTGACATGAATGCAGCGATGCTTGAGCCTCCTCAAACATTGGGGCAAGGAATGAGCAAATACGTTGTATTCTAAACAACTCGTTCAAAGTTATATGGCCCAAGTCGGGTCGCTCTCAGAAACAAGTAATTGTAAAGTAATTACATTATTTTTTAAAGTAATTGGTAATTGTAATTGTAGTTAAACTACTTTTGAAGCAAAGTAATTGTAATTGTAATCGAATTTCATTTTTGAAGTAATTTACCCATGTATGTTGCATACACACATTGCAAAAGACCCGTATGCTCAGGGGCGGATGCAGGAATTTCCTGAGGGGGGGGGGGGGGTCAGGTGTGTGTCAGCGCACCATCTGTTTAGGAACCCTCTCCCCTCTCCCTCGTTTCACGCCCTAAATTATAAACATGCAGAAATTAAGAGGGGGATCAGGACATCCGGACCCCCCTCTATATCCGCCCCTGCGTATGCTGGCAGGGAACCCTTTTAGTACGATGACGCTCCACGGCGATATGGGTGCGACTGGTTTGGAACGACCCTCTCGAAGCTTCGAAGACTCGAAGGGACCGAAATGGCCACCCATTTCGATCCGATCAGTGAATCGCCTTGTGAGATTTTGGTCGTCCGTATATGTTAGTACGTGGTTGTGTCCGGTTATCGGGCAGGGAAGACAATGGCGCTGCTTTCCCAGGGTCACCGTGAGTGGTATATTTAAGTTCGTGCCCCTTCCTTTGGGGTTCGGTTGTCAGCCTTCTTATCTGCTTGTGCCCGGTTATGATTATAGGTGCCCAAAAATCGTCACGCACAACGTTTTTAAAGATGTTAGTAACCAGTGTCATTGAAAGCTCCAGGAAAACAAAAATGGGCGTGGTTTATTATGCTCACACTTCTGGCTTCGTGATTGGTCCTTCGGCGTTGTGATCGGCTAATGGAGCAATCTCATTGGCTGCAGGCAGATAATGAGATGATGGGTATTCGTCACGCCCCGCGTTTCTTTACCTGTCAGAAACTCCATAAACAAAGAGCGATTAATTGAATGGTCACTGTAGTCACCGGAAAATGTTAACGAGATGGCGAAATAAAAAGAAAATGTATAAATATATATATATTGAAGTATATATGCCGCTTATTTGGCGTCGATGAAAATTCCGTTGAGGTGTTGTAAAACGTCGCGGCTCTCAGTTCCGTGCTGCGTCGAAAGACTTTCTTCGGGTGTCATTCCTTGGTTTGGTTTCTCGCATGACGCAGATTAGTTGAAGCCATACCGCTTACCCTTTTCTTTTTCTTTTTTTTTTTAATTCCCTTCATTCGATTTTGCACACAGCGGCTCTGAGGCCCGCACGTAGTAAGTACAGAGAGAGCCTGAATTACAAAGAGTGTCTAACATCTCGACCAAGGTCACGTGGTTTACGGGCCGTGTTTGCAATACGAGCTGCTTGAGGAGGTGGCGAACGCGTCCATCGTCTGCAAACGTCACTGCCTTTACGCCTGCTTTCCCCCTCGCCACATGACAACGCGGGGCATGCGCACTTGTGACCGCAGGAAGGGGGCGTCCGCTATTTAATTGCAAACGGTCCCCACGGTTCGAGATGAACCCTCTCTTCAATCGAGGCTCTCTCGTTGTAAGTAGCTCGTACTCCTGATAGGATGTGCCGGTGCGGCCATAGTAGAGCCGGTAAAGCACTAAAACCGCGTCTTCGGTGCCGGTGTTGCCTAATCTACACAAACGCAAAACAAACGACAAAGTGTGGAAAGCTAACGCAAAAAACTTGAAAAACTAAAAAAAAAAAAATCAGATCGAAGCTGAGTTGCGCCATGTGTTAGAGCGGCCGCGGTGGGGCTTTCCTTGTCCGCAATCTGAGAATAAAATTCGGTCCTTTGTGCAGATGTTTTGTCAAGGAACACGTTCCGCGTTTGGAGAAATTTTAAAACAAAAACAATGCAGTTAAACCAGCAGCATCGCACGTACACGCGCGCACACGCACGTAGTCTGAAGAAACAAATATGGCGACAACTGTTGATTTCATACTGTGCTACTCTAAAGCAAAAATTCGTGTACCTACAAAAAAAACATCTAAAAGAAATTTGGCGTGCGCGACCGACGCGAGAACTAAACAAAACTTAACTAAAAAAAGGAGAGGCGAGTCTGCGCGCGGGGAAAGTGTACAACCGACAAAAAATCAGCGGCTCTATTCAAACTTGCACGTGGAGCGGACGGCGTTCCTCATTGGCTGAGGTGCGCGGTCACGTGACGCGGCTCCCGGGTATAAAGGGAGCCCGGCCGCGCCGCGTGAACGCAGTCAGCGCTCAAACCGCGTTGGCAGCGCTTGTAAGCTTTTACTTCGTCTGCTTTTCGTGGGACTTTCGCCGGTTGAATCTTCGCCTGTTTATTGCGGGTTTACATAATCGTACAATTCACCGTCGTCGGTCCTTGGCCTCGGTGCGCGAGACAAAACAAAAAAAAAAGACAGAAGACTTCAATCGCTTTTTGAGTGATCGGTGCGTGAACTGTTCGTCATCATCATGACCCGCAAGAGCAATGGACTTTCACCCATCCGCGTGATGGTCATGGGAAGCAGGAGCGTCGGCAAATCTGGTGAGTTGCATCTTCGTTTTCCGCGTGGTATTTTTTATATAGATATATTTTAAGGATAACGTCAAACTCACTTTTTATATGTGTGGATGTGTCATTTACATGATTGGCACCTCCGATAGCTCGTGCTTGTTAATTAATTGACGCTAAGTTCTGTTTGCGGAATTCATGTTTTCCACTGTTTCGATCATCCACCTACGAAAGCAGTCAGGGACCTTCAGATTCTTGGACTACTCCGACGGCATAATTTGAAAAGCAATTAAAAATTAGTTAATTGCTCTGACTAACGTAACTAACATTACACTGCGCCTGAGTTCGTCAAAATATATTGCACTCCGAGTAAGGTACTAACGCCCCAAGTGCCCGAAACCAAATAAAGATTTTATTGCACTAAAACGTAATGACAGAAGTATATCAATACATATCAGAATATGATTAATTACGCGGCATGGTTAATTTTCTCTTTTTTTTAAGTTTTTTTTTTTTATTCTGCACACAGGTGTATACTATAGGAGCAAATACTAATCTTCGATGTGATCAAAATGAAAGCATGCAAAAGTCTCACAAGAGTGTTCCCTTGAAAAACACGGAAAGCGTAGAAAGCGCCACCTGGCGCCTGTTGGAGCACTCTTGGGTCAAGGGTCCTATAATAGGATAAGGCCGGGACGCGTGGTTCTCCAGCAGGCCGACAGGCGGCACGCGACGTACCAGACGCGCTGCATACGCGCCAAGGAAAGAGTCTTTAGAAACGCGGCGAAGCAAAGCAGCGGGGCTGTTGTTGGAGCCACCACCTGTCCCACCGGACTGTTTTTTTCTTTACTGTTAGGTTGTGAGGCCTTTGGGCTTCAAAACTTGCGAGCGGAACTCTGGAACGTTGGGGGCGTAGTAGGGCCCCAAGGGGCGGAGGGAGCGTCTTGACAGCAGCCTTTCAAAGTCCAGGTTTTATTTTCTTGTTAGAAGAAGAAAATATGTGAGAGGGAGAAGACGTGAAAAAGTTTGGGGTAGTTCGGGCCGGCCATCTCTGTTTTGGTTTTGCTCTTACTCCCCGCTAGTGTTCAAGAATGGCGGAGCCAGCTGTCTTTTGGGGAGGGGGAAGGGGGGGGGGGGGCGCTTGAAAGCCGGACGTCTCGTACCTGAACACAGGCCGAAGTTTGTGTATCAAACTTCGTTTTTGGTGTGTTCGTTTTGGTTTTAGCAATGAAAAACTTGTGCAGTTACAACCATTACTGGCAGATGAAACCAAACCTTACGGTTCAACATTTTTATTATTGCCTAACTTGTCTTATTTTTTACCTTGAGTTATCTACGAACCCCTTCCCCCCCCCCCCCAAAAAAAATAAATATATATATATATATATAAAAAGAACAGATTCGTCACGAGGCCTGAAGTGTTCGCGTACAATGAACTAATCAGTATTCTTTTCATTCTACTTTACAAATAAGTGTAATAACAAAGATGCTGATCCGATCAGTCGAATTTCTCAAAATAATAACAGCGCTTTCTCAGTTAGATTTCTTGAGCCAGTCAGTCACTTTCATCGTGGTAGATTAGAGACCTTTTAATCAAAGCCCACTTAATATTCAGCGAATAATTTCGTCATTTCTTTTTATTTTAAGTTTTACCTTGCATACAGTGGTTCGCTGATTTATTTTGTTTGTTTTATTGTTTATCTGAGCGCCTTGGTCAAATAAGGCTTTGGAATTCCTGCCGGTTGACAACGCGAGAAGAGTAGACCAGATCCGTTTTTACACCGCTAACAACGCAGCCTTAAAATATGAGCGCAAGTGACCACGCCGAGTTTCTCCTCTGTCCATGAGTCGACATCCAGCGGCCCCTGGGCCGCTCCTAAATTACAAACCCGGCAAGACGCCACCCCTACTTTTCGCGGACAGACGTGTAATCATGGACATCTATTGGTTCGGTACCCTTGGCGGCTTTTGCAAAGACCAACACCTGTACTCGTGCATGTGCTTCGGCTCGACGAGTGAGCTCAATTCCGTTTGATGATAGAGCGTGGCACGTATACCTTCAATAGAAAATACAAATCGCATGCGCGGAAATGTTTAAAAAAGTCTTTTGTTTTGCATGTAAAAAAGGGTAAAGACTGTACTTCTTTCTGAAGCTTCGTCCCTGCACGACCACTATTCGTATACCTCTAAAAACCTTTAGGAAAATCAATATCACCAGGCTTTTCGTCGATCACTTCGTGGCTCACTGTTGAGGTTGCGAGCAAGAACTTCGTAATTGTATCAACCATGGCCCTCCGTTACCTTTTGTCCAAACAGACGACCGCCGGCTCAGTCATCGCTCCACGTGCGGAGTGGAAGTACCCCAGTATGTTAAAAGCAAGCCCTAGTTTGTGTGAGCACTGCGCGTGCGTAGGAGCCAGATTAGTGTAATGTCTGCGCAAGCGCACTGGCGACGGCAGCGCTACCGACAGCAGGGAGTTGAGTTGGCGTATAGAGGCCATCGACCAGCCTCGCCCGTCGGCACTTCAAAGTTCGAGACCGCAACAAAGGCCGAAAAGAGGAGCATAAAGGCCGGGTTTCCTCCGTGGCTTCCGGCGATTGTTTCGCTCAAAACGCTTTCAGAAACCGGCGCCCCCTCTTGTCTCTCCCCTTTCAAATGCACGCGGGAACGGTCGTAAACCAAGAAGTTCGTGATGTTCGCAGGGGCTGTCTGGTGCCCGTCTCGCCTGTTTGTTTCAAAAAAGGGCTTCGCTTTGGTTTGCCATTGCTTCTTTTTCGACCTCGTAAAGTAAGGCTTTTGCACGGTTGCACTGGACTTGAGTTCAAAGGTAAAAGTCCGCGCTCTGCTTGCTTTGGATTCTTGAAGGTCACTCGGTGGAGTGGTGATGTTGCGGCGCTGAAAACGAAAATATAGTATCCGAACCTGATTATGTGAGCCCACTTTAGTCTGGCATCGGCGAAATGTGTACTTACTTATTCTAATTACTCATTTAAAAATAATGTTTATCGCACAACACGACTGAAAGAAATTTCCGTTTACGCGAGACATTTGTTTAGGACATGATTGTCGAATTGAGTAAATTTTGTTCATTGATGCGCGAAGACTCTATCTTCTGCCGTTACAACAAGTTTAAATGAGGGCTCTGATAATACTAAAACATCACATTTGCCCCTTGCTTGCTGCCTCAGAAGAACTATAACACTTGGAATGTTTATTATAAAATGAGAAAAACTGATTTTTCGTTCGTTATTACACTCGTTTCTTTTATTTTGTATAGAAATATTTAAAAAAAAGCGACACGACGATTGGCAGCCTCATATTTTTTTCCCGACAATATACGGTACCGTAAAAATCCTCCCTATATCCTCCGGCGTATGCACTGTTAAGTTCGTGGCTCGGCCAAGGGCAGATGACGTTCTCCCAAGCACGGAGGATAACCAAATCGTCATGCGATCCATGCGGAAACCTCTATGCTCTCATAATGCATAAAGCGTCAAGTAGCACGCGGACCAAATAAATGACTCCGCGCGACTAATGCCGCACAATTATAGTGCAGACTAAATAGCGTCCTGCATCCCTCGGAAAGTTGAAGCGCCGCGTCCACGTAATTGGATGACATTACACAATGCGTTCGTAGCTACAAAAAAAAAAGAAAAAATAAAGAAAGAGGCAGATGAAACTAACGGGGTAGAAATGAAACACGACATCGAGGTTGGACGCTATTTGCTTTGCAAGTTTCCTCTTAATTTCGTAATTATACTTAATTCATCTCGAAGCTGACAGTGCAGTGGAAGCTAAGTGCTTTTGGGCCAGGGATACGTCCATATTTCGCCACCCGTCCACCCTCCCTACCCATACCCCCTGCCCAGAGAGTGGGGTGGGACGATCAAGCTTGCTCATTAGTCTGGCAACCACATACCACCCACCGCACTGTCAGCTTAGAGTCGAACGCCGTACATCGAAACTCGGTATAGAACGAATATGACGTGCCGCCGCGTGACTTTCCTCTGGGCAACGCCGATAATAAAGCAATAACTGTGTACGGGAAGTCGAGCTGCAAAAGTGAGGCCACCAACGAAGCAATGGAAGCTCGAGCAGCAGTGTAGTTCTCATCGCGCACAGATCTAAACGAGCTCGAAAGGATATGAGTGCAGAGCCGATATCGATCAGTATAGGTATACCCACGCGGCATGTCGGCGGCTGCTTTCTCAGAAGCATCCCTGCACGGTTGTACCCAAAGGGGTAATACACACGCACGCACGTTGTGGTGTCTAAATGTAGCGTAGTTATTTTAGCTTGTCCTCGTTTTTTTTTTTTTTTTTTTTTGAAATCGCCTTGAGGTTAGAAAGAGATGTAGGGGTAGATTACTTGAGGACTGGCGGCCCGCCGGGTACGGAGAGTTTTTTGTACGCACGAGACCGCCGATTCGATTGGCTCAGTGACGGCAATTATTTGAACTGGAAAAGTGCGGGCGAGTCATTAAAGCCTTTCGGTCCACTCACTATGGCAAACGTTTACGTGTGGGATTTGAGGGAGAGCTTGCTGCGGAATGAGCGTCATCACATTGCCTGCTTAAGACGAAGAGTCGTTATGGCGACCCCAACTGATGCGCTTAGAGTCCTGTATACCGCCTGTTAATTGGCGCATCCCCAAAATGGCAACTAAATATGTCATGGGTGCCGCGTTGGGTAACGCTAGTGTACCCTGATTTTGAATCGTTTCCAACTGCTGGACTAAGGTCATGTGATTTATGGGCTCGTTTGGAGTTCAAGGTCCCAGGTGTAGTGTCAGTACAAAACTGCACAAGCGCGAGGGTTTCGTGCAGACAAAAAATCTTCATGTGAGACTGGTTTCTTTTCATCGAATCACGGTTGTAATAACTACAATGTTAATTAAACATATGTGCTGTTATAGCATTTTGTTCCTAATCTGACTATACTCGGGGATCGCTTAACCCATTACCATAGCTTTGTCACTGCAAATGAATGCAAATACAGAACTAACGCGAAAGCGTGCCTCGGACTTGCTGCTCTAGCCTATTTTCAGTGCGGTTCTTGAACGGATGCATTGACATGATAAATGAGGAGTGCGTACGTGCTACTGGTTACTTGTGTGTGAGAGCAAATTGCATTAGCCGTTTGTTTTCCGCATGCTTACACGAGCTGCTTGTTCCTAACGAGGTATGGACACGACACACACAGGATTAACGAGTGCGCGCTGAACCATTAATCTAGGTTATCATTACTCAGCCAATAATTCCTTAGAGCGGGTTTTTTCGTTTTGCCGTGTTAATGTGCCTCGCAAATGGAGCGGTAGGAATAGCAACTCCCGGAGCCAAAAAGACCATCCCCGTGTATCTAGCTTCTTCGTAATCAACTGCACTTAGCGCTGAATGAAGACAATGTGACCAAAAGCAGACGACATATCGACCTAGTTTCATTTGTCTATAGTAGCAGATCGTGACGAAAGTGACTAAATCCTGGAAAAGTAACGCCATTGCCTTCCCTGCCTCCTAGCCAAACACAAACAAATACTAACATACAGACGTCTAGAACCTCTCAATGCGATTGGCCAATCGGTGTCCACTGCTATAGCAATCGCCATATTGACCCCTGGTAATCTTCGAAGCCTCGAGAGAGTCGTTCTAATCCGGTCGCACCAATATCATCATGGAGCATCATCGTACTGAAAGCTTTCATAGCCAATATAAGCGTCCTTGTCACTGTGTATGCAGTAAATTTATCAGTCATGCCCATCTCCACGTATATCTTAATATTATATTCCTCTTCTTGCCTATTTCAAGACAGGAAACTTATTTTTCAATGCTTACTAGCACAGACACCACATGTGGTAGTGGTACGAAGATGTACGCAGACAGGGACGAGAGCGAGAACGAGACAGCACAATACGCTAACTTCAAATGTTTAATCCTCAAAAAAAAACAAAAAAAACAGGGGAATAAATGCTTTGCATTATCGTTCCATTCAACCAATCCTATGCCACGCCAATGCCCTCAAGAACTGTCTCCCCTTGTCGCCCAAATCGATCGACGCCGCGCTGACACATCGATCCCCGTAGTTTTTTTTATTTTATCGTGTCTGCTTCTATGATTTCTCTTAGCGTCTTATCTCAATGTTTTTTTAATAACAGTGCAAAGTGACAGTCATTTGTCAATGCGCTGCCATGACTGAGGGTGCAAACCTGAATTTAAGTTGTGTACTGTTATTAGGAAACATAGAGACAAGACGGTAAGAGAAATCATAGAGGCAGACCTGATAAAAAAACCTACGGGGATCGATGTGTCAGCGAGGCGTTTGTCGATTTGGTCAACAAGGAGACACAATTCTTGCGGGCATTGGGGCGGCATGGGATTGGTTAAGTGGCGCGATGATGCAAAGTATTTATTGTCTTGCTTTTCTGAGCATTAAACAGTTGAAGATAACGTATTATGTTGTCTCGTTCTGACTCTTTTTCCTGTCTTGAAACGCTATCATGTTCTCAAAGACTCATAGTGAAGGCTAAGCAAACATAGATGTTCCCTGGGGGCGGGCGGGCCGAAATTCCGCTTCAGGAACACCTTTGGCATCCGGGAATGCCTCCCCGTCTGGTTAGGCTGAGGACCAGAAAAAGGCCACGAATCTGAACGTCGCCCTTCTTTGCCGTCTGCCCACTATCTCTGGAGCTCATTCTCGGGTTTTGGAAGGTGTTCGCGCAATCGTATTTTTCTGCGCTGGGGGCGATTTTTCTTTTTTTCGTCGCTGCCCGTGGTGTTGCCGTGATAATAGGACGTTCGGTGTTCAGCCCCCACTGTTGATGTTGTCCTTTTTCTCTCTCCAAGTGGAAGAAAACGGGTTGTTTCGAATTGTACTCCTCTTAGATGACGCTTTTGATGTCAGTGGGACAGCGTGTTTTCGCTGGAGGTTTGACGCTACTTACCGAGTTTAGGATGCAAAAAGACAACGAGGAAGCGACGATTTTTTTTCGTTTGTTTTTTTGGATCCGAGTTAGATGTCTCGGACGGGGAGGACGATGCCCCGTAAAGCCGTCAGCAGAGCCACAGCGGCCTTCATCTTGGAAAAACACAAGGGAGAGGGAAGTAGACTTGAGCAAAGAGGAAGACAGAAATCAGGTGAAGGCTTTCGTTTGAGTCTGACAGCACTGGGGTACGGCAGGATTTGAAAGCGCGCTTGGTATGCGCCGAGCATCCGAATACTTCAACGTCGAGGATTTTTGTTTTCTTACGTCAGATAGAAAGATAGAGATCTGCATGGAGAAGCGCTGTTTAAAGTAAAAACCGCGATGGTTCGGTAATTGTAATCTGGGTAAAGATGAGCATAAGTGGGATTGGAGGGACGGGAGCAGCAATAAAGTGGATTCATCTCAAAGCACTGTGATTGCTGTCTTGAAAACAAAAACATATTTAATGCAATGATAAAACGCTAAAGCATTTTATGCAAAACAAAATGAAGTACCCACACGCGTAAACGTTTAGTTGTTTACTTTTAAACTGAGATGTCGACCTTCCGATACTATAGTGTCACTAACTCCTACCGGGAAACTGAAGCACCCACTAAGTTCGGGACGGCATCCTCCAGATACGCTTCAAGAGCCCCATTCGGGCCGGCTTTGGAATTCGTCTGAGAAAGAGGAAATGGAATGTGAAACTAGACTAGCACGTGACTACCCGAGCCGGCCAGCCATGGAGGTCCAAGAGCAGCACACCTTGCGCGCACATATCGGGCATCTTTGAGTCAGGATTCCAGCGGTGCGTAAAGGAATGATTGAGAGGGATCCTGGTGGGCCAAGGGCATCGTCATCGCGCAGCAGACTCCGTTCAAAACGCGCCGAGTCTGACAACGAAAAGCTGTTTCGTGTAGGGATAGATTGCTCGATCTCGGTTTCGAACAGTGCTGCAGGAGGACGGATGTTGCGTGGAACCAGAGTTCTTCCAAAGCAAATTGAAAGGGGGAAAGTGTTAGAGCCGCTGATGCGTGGTCCTCCGACACGGAAACCGGATCTGTACACACTGGAGCGACGTGTGGGGCAGACGGGCTTCAAGGTGTTTCTTGAGAATCGATCTACTCGTCGCGCGGCTGTAATTGCGGTACGTATGGCATCTAGACCAGCTTGCGAGGAGGGGAAGAAGTAAAGGAACAGTGCAGCGTGCGTACAAATTCGGGGCGGACGTTTCAGAGATGGGAATAGCTCTTTCCCTCTCATTTTTATTGGGGCAAATCATAGGGCGGTTTGCAGTTCGACGTGGAGAGTGAACAGAGATGGGCGATCCCCTGGACGCACCTCATTCAGTCGGGTTCACTGCTTCGCTCTTCATCAGATGACAGCGATGTTGTTTTTGTTTTTCTTTAACTTTGCACTTTTAACTGGCTTTCGCGTTGAACGTTTTGAGCATGGGATACGTGGCACCGGATTTCCGCGCCACTTTCTTCTCCACCAGTTGTGAAATCTACGTAACCATTACCATACCTCTTGTTCTGGAAGCACGAGATAATCACCTCTTCCAATTGCGCTTAAGAAAAAAGAAATCAAATAAGCCTCTTAGTAGAATCCGAGGTGTCGCAAAGACATCTAGCTTTTCACAACGCCTAGCAACACTTGTCACAGTAATACCAATACCTCCTAGATAGCCAAGCCGTAGTGCTGATAGAGATGTCGTCATCACCGAAGGCCAACGTTGGTCAGCATGTTGGACACGACGATCGCATCAACGTTAGGCTCAAACGTGAGCTCGAAGCCTATCGCTGACGCAGCACTAGTTTCCAATCTACGTACAGCGTGGGCCTTCGATGGTGACGCAAAAATGTCAGCACTTCGGCCTTGTCTTCTAGGTACTGTTGGTAATACGCAGTGTATGGGAAGATGGGGAGTGAATGGATACGTCGCTGTCTCACCCGCTCACACCACTCCCTCCACGCTGCCGTCTTTGTCAATACTGGACTCTAAAACGCATGTTCTGCGCATGCGTAGTAGCTGTCTTCTGCGGTATATTAAACGCCGTGCATATACGACCACAGCCCAGTGACTCGGCACTTTTGTTTTTGCCTGGATTATAGGGGTTGAAAAGCTGTATACGATCTGGCGATTCGTATAAACACCTGGCATCCTAAGAATTCGGCATCTTAGCAAAGCGGCTGAGGTTCGTGTGCCATCAGTGCGGACATAAATCTCAACCAAACGCTGACACAGCACTCGTGTTAAAAGTGCGTGCCACCCGCGTTGGCCTCTTCTAAGCGACGCCGAAACATCAGCACCACGGCCTTACTCTCTCTAGTAGGTGTCCGCAGCGGCCTCTCGCGGATGCGCTCCGCTCTCACTCCAGACCAATTTGAAGGGGGCACTTGAACGGCTTCTCCATCATGCTCGGACGCCTCATCTCCTGTCCCGATTGGACATCCGGTCCAGCCCTCTGCAGAAAGGCGATATCCTCGCTGCCACGCAGGCACGGATCTTGGCAATCGTCGCCGAAATTGATTTTCCTTACGGATGGCCGGGCCCACGGCCTTTCACCTGGCGGGGCCCACGGGTGTCAGAAGGCTCGCGACGGCTTCTCTATCATTTTCGTCTCGAGAGGGCGTGCTCGACTACCGCGTAGCCCTTCGTCACTGTCAGTGGTGAGTGCGGCGAGCGAGGCCTGGAATTGAGGTGCGCTCGCGGGCTACACCGCGATTGTGTCTGTCTCTCGCTATCTCTCGTAGCGGCGGGAGAAGTTATTGAAAGCCACATGCGTATCGCGAGTAGTGAACCGCTGACGACATAACGCCATCGCAACTTGGGTTTCCGCGGATTTATGAGTCGTTCTTGCGTCCTAATCATGGGATGTCAAGAGAAGTCTCGTGAGCGACAGTTTTGACACCCTTGTTTTGGTGCCCGACTCTTGAAATGGCTTAGATGTTTCTGATACAATGCACCTCGCGATTTGTTTTTAGATATTCCAGGGCAACTTAGCTAAATGTAAAACTTATCTAAATAGAGTTAAGCATTGATACTTCAAAATTCAGCGCTGGCGACATAATAAAATAAATACGCAATACGATTTCAGTACTAATGCCAGGTGAAGCTATAACAGCAGCGTCATGATGTGTCCCAAACTGTTACTTTGTTGTAAAAATTTCCTTCCCTAATGTGTTCGTCTTTTCACGCTTTCATATAATGCTTCAACCTTCGGTCGCTCCTAATCGCCAAGCAAACAAATTCATGGGAAATGTGTTCCAAGGCAATCACTGCAGGCTGACGCCTGTCTGACAGGTTACTTCGCCCAGACGCGCTACACGTATTTGAAGACTCACTTTTAGGGGTGAAGGAGCGCCGGGTGTTGAACATCTCTCCGACTCGAAGAGCGCTCAAGATTGCCGGCGAGAAATCCTCTCCGACTCCTTTCGCAACCTTCGCCGGGCGTATTAGAAAACTACAACAAAAGTTACGGCACATAACCTACAAATATCAGGTGTGTCCTCCAGCTGAGACGGTACGACCCTATCCGTCAAGAATAAGGCAACGGCCTCTTTATTTTGCTTGATTTTCTCTTTCCGGGTATACTTGGGATGCGTAACACATACAGCGTTGACCACTAGGAGCCCGGAGAGCGATCTGCGTGTAAAGTAAATAAATACTGCAGGTTGCTCCGCTCCCAGATGATTAAGAGTGACCACTGGTGCACGACTGAAACTGACAAGCAAGGTCGAATTTCGCTCAAGACTGCGTTTTCTTTCTTTGCGGCTCGCCCGTTTCTCACGCTGTTTTCCCACCAAATATCCGGTACTGATCGCTAAACGTGTAACCCCGGGCGTGCCTGAATGTTGGCGACGTTGTCCCGCTGGGAGTGTTTTTTCTCAGAATTGGGAGCATCTCGCATTTCTCCCCGGAATCTTGTTCCTTATTCAAAGGTTACCCGCCGACTTTAGCCCAGTTGGCAATAGATCCACCAGCGTGGTACGAATTCTCGCACTTCTCGATTTCAGCTTTGGAGGCTGGTGTGCACGTGACTTAGCAAGTAAGAAGCCTCGACCCTTGAGGGTTTCTTAACAGCCATCACTGCGGCTCTCGATCATTGCGCGAAGCGACACTGAACTTGCAGTGAATGTAAAATTAAGCAAAGGAGAAGTTTGGCGGCAGTATAATTGTTGTTTTATGGTTACGGTCGCCACGCAGTCGCCTTGGCAGACAAAAGAATCTTATAAAGTGGCCTCCCACCATTCATCGTTTTCTTTGTATCTGCCGCTTCTTCACACCGCACGCCCATGTCCCGTCAGCGATCTCTAATGATCCGTTTCCTGAGTGTATTTTTTGCGCCCCGAAGCCGTCTGGTGACCGGATGAGCGGGGGACGTTGAACGTCCACCAGCAAAAGGGGTACGACTGCCCGCTGACGCTCGCTTATACACTCGACCTTGCAATCCGAGTGTGCTGATGACCTGAACGATTTCCCTGCGGTACACCACTGAAACCAGTTTTACCGGGGAAGGGGGATGTTACTTGTGGAACGCTTGTCTGCATTCCATCTGGAGCGTGTACTTTCGGTAGACAAGTATTAAACAAAATTGCGTTTTGATCCGGTTACGACATTGATCATCCGGACTGTAGTTCAACCAGTTATCCATTTATCAGATGTTAAGATCTTCCTGGCGCCTTCCTGCGCAATTAGGGGAGACACGCGGAAGGCAAGACGATATCGGTGCAATCTTTGTGTGACCACCGACGAACTAAGCTTCAGCACTCGCTTTCACCAGTCGTAACTGTCGAACGCGACAGCCGGAGGTTCCAGAAGGTGCTTGTTGCGTGTCTTGATGATCGAAGCGGTGGAAACGCAGGACCACATTTAGTGTCTGTAATGCTGATATAGCGAGTTTGTAGTGGATAGCAATCACAACGGTTTTTTGTTTTGTCTTTACAGCCGTGACCGTCAGGTTCCTGACCAGACGGTTCATCAGCGAGTACAGTTCCATGAAGGACCTCCTGTACAGACACACGGTATTGGTGGACAACAGGACGTGCGAGCTTGAGATCCTCGACACCTCCCGCCATCAGGTGCGTTCGTCTTGCCAAGATAAATCGAGGAGACGAGCCTATTTGTAAGACTGATAAGGATATAAACAACAAAAAGTATATCTTTTGTTTTTAAAAGTTCATGTTTGGCCGCGTAAAATATGCACCTAACTTCGGCATGTTTGGCACTACAAATATTTAAAAATCCTTCTACTTAAGTCACGAAGGTCGTCAAAACTGCTAGGGACAACTAGAAGGACTTAGAATGTTAGTAAACGTTTCGCTGGGAGTTTTAACGGAATATTGATTGTTGTTTGGGAAATCTTTAGAACTTACTGCAGACGTCCTTGTTCTCACTCGTGAGGCTTTCATGAGGTTCTGCCTCAGAATCTACTGCATCACACGTTTTTTTTTTTTTAAGTAACTCACCGTTTGAGCAATTTTTTATTTTATAATTCTACGATTGAACGGGGTTAAAGGAAGTGCTTAGTCACGTACCGGGTGAATTGACAACCGAAAATAATTAATTTTTGGCCTTTTTTTTATCACCTCAGCAGGAGAACAAATTCCCAGAGGACAAGATCAACTGGGCGGACGCCTTCGTGGTGGTGTACAGCATCGAAGACCGCTGGAGCTTCGAAGAGGCCTCCTGTGTCTTCAGCGGGTCCAGCAGCATTGCCCTTGCTCTGCCCGCCATCCTGGTCGCCAACAAGCGGGACCTCTCCCATGTTCGCCAGGTGGACGTAGACGACGGCCGAGAGCTGTCCCTCAAGCTCCACTGCCAGTTCTTCGAGGTGTCCGCGGCAGACAGCTACGCCGGTGTCAGCATCGCCTTCCAGAGCATCCTGCGCGAGGTCCTGGCAACGAAGATTTTGCGGTCCCTAACCCCGGTGCGACGGCGTCTCAGCGTCGTCACGGTGTCCAAGATGCTCGGAGCGGTCTTCGGCAAAAACGCCAAGCGCCATAAGAAGAGGCCGTCCTTGTCCTTGTAAAAACACTTCGGTACTCACCATCATCTCCGGCCCTGCATCAGTGGTCGTTGCATAGAAACACGAGAGAGTCATTATGTGACGGACGTCATGCGCTTTTCACCTGGAACAATGAACATCTTGTAGTAGCTGAGTCGATGCCATAACGCGAAAGTTGTTTTGTGTCATAGCGCTCGACAGTGTTTGTGTACTTTTGTTTTATATAGTGGAAAATTGAAATCGTGTTCATGTGCTGCATCGTCACAAGATCATCTCTGAAGGCAATGCTCATTTTATTTATATTTGAATCACTCATATTTGCTCGAGGCAATTTACTGAATTGTTGGAATAGCTTCTAAATTTAAAATACATCTACTAAGTCATTACATAGCTAGGCCAGAATGGCCTACTTAAACTAGTTTCTTTTTTCTTATATATTGACGTTGGAGCCTTAAAAGGCGATCTGCTCTTGGTGTAAACACTCAACGTCATCTGTCCTCGTTTCGAGCCCAAATGTGACAGACATGCAGAACTGCGCCGATACGCCAGACTTTAAATTATTGTTTTTTTAATGACAATTACTATTCTAGTCATAGAGTATTCATTCTCCTGCTACCTGGACAGCAACATTGACTTCAAGAGCCATTTGTGTTCCTTTTACTTCATGTGAGATTAGCAATATTTCAAGTGATGTCTTTTATTTCTTTGTTACATCTCAAGCGTACCAATATCAGAGGGTCTACGAGCCAGTGTTTGACTGTGATATTGCAAATAATCAAACTTCATAGTATTCTTGTATTCAAACGGGCCGAAACGTTCCTGGGTGAAACTATACCGATTTCAAATGTTGCTCGATGGTGGTAGCAAAGAAAGCCAAAATGGTAATAACCGTCCTGAACTGCACGAATTAAGTGAAGTAAATTATTACTTTAGTATTGTTTTCAAATTTTACAGAAAATTGAAGCGAAGTTATAAACTTCATTTGAGTGAGAAGCTAAAAGTTGGCGCTATATTGAGAGACAAGAAATCAATTCGGTACGATTTCTTTTTGTATTCTGAAAGAGTATGAAGCCATTGTGAACATCATGTCATGTGCCGTGATATATTGAAGCAATCAACATATCAATCATTTTCACCTTCAGCGACCAACAACGTACTTGCTGTACTCTCATGTTGATGTCGCGTTAATGCTCAAAGTTCCTGTTCTTGTGATTTTGATAAGAAGGTGGTGTTTATGTACAATAAATGTTCGAATCGAACGATACCCCATCTACTGTTTGCTTTTTCTCATCTTTATTATTCGGTGGTGACGTTTGAAATCTACTAATCAGTAGCAACCTTCATTTCAGGATTATCTCATAGTACAATCAAAATTAAGAGGAATTAAGAGGAGCAGTGCGCGGCATATCTCAGTTCAATCTCCGTAGTGCATTATTGGTGTACAGTGCTCCTCAAACTTAATGCCGCCACTCGCTTTCCCAAATATCGATATATTGCGAGCTACTCAAAGCTAAATTTGTTGCTGTAACAGCTGGAATGTTATGTTCGGGGTGGGCTGTGATCGGGGAATGAAAACTTTACCACGTAGTTCGACCGGTAGCCCCCCCCCCTCCCCCAAAAAGAAGCCCAAAATCTAATAAAGCGGACCTTCTGTGGCGGCGTTAAGTTCAGGTGGCAATGTACGTGGGCACTGCGCAGACTGTGGCAACACATCCATAAAAACCGTCATCTTAACAAGAAAGAAGAAAAAGCGTGACATACTTTACCCTCATCACTTGCTAAGCTCGCTAAAGAAAGGTCAATTATTAGTATTTCTTTGCACTACCATAGATATACAGAGTTGCTATTAGCCTATAAAACTTACCGACGTTTGCAAGCTAGGCACACAATGCTGGGCGCATGCGCAATGGGCGATATTCCGTACAAAAGAGCTTATTGCGCATGCTCAGTATCCATTCCACAGTCCCGTAGAGAAGGATCGCATCGCACTGAGGGGGATTACTAGAATTTCCTCTGCTGCGTGGCCCTGAAAGCTACATCTGCCTAAACACGTAATCCGCACAAAAATATCGGCATGGGAAACGTCATGAGAGGGTCAATCGGCGCTCTCTCGTGGGAATGTTGCATCTCTGACATCACTCGCTTAAGGCTTCTTGCGTAGATCACGAGGATGCCACTCTTTTCGGTGCCCTATGCTGACGGCATGCGCTTACACGAAAAGTACTAAACATTTAGCCTTTAACAGAATACCGCCGTAGCACAGTCAATGTCAATCTGTCAAATATGATACATCGACTCGTGTCGATTGATGCTTTTTCAAGCGCTCCAGAATCAACAAGAAAAATAATCGTGAGAACAATCGCGGATTTGTGCAATGAACACAAGAAGTCGCAGCGCGAGTGTGGCTGCGGTTTTATTGAGCTCCACATATTCACCAATGATTCTTATTTATAAAGCCAGTCGATTTCGAGCGTGAATCCGGAGGAGTTTGTATTAGACTCATTGTCAATTTTATGCTCACGACTACTTGGTTGAAGGCGAGAGGACCGATTCCAACCCGGTGCCGGTGCTCCGATCAGGTTATCTCTGCAAAGTACGCTATAACTCCATGGTGTCTGAAGGGCATGAAAACGTCTACGTGCCACCACTCAAGATGCTACTATCAGATGCCGAGAGCTTACCTGCATAGACTACACTAAACTGCTCATATATTTCTTCGTTGTGGAAACTCGATCAAAATACTCCACCGCCCTCGTTCTTTCGAGGATGGTGCAGTCAGCTCGATTCAACCGACCAAGTTCCAGCCATATACCTACCATAGCCAAGTCTAGCCAAGTTCCACGCATACCCATACCGTTGCCTACAGAGACAGCTGTGTTGCCACAAGCAGCCGGTATTTCAAGTTTTGAGCCGCTAGACGGCGTCGTTGGCGCCTCAATTCTTAAGATGGCGGCGCGCTTAAAAAACACCTCTACACTCTAAGAAATAACGGGTGTACAGGGGAACAACCCTTGTCCCATATGTAACTCCCTAAACTACATTTCGTCGTTCTTTCCACTGACGTTGAGCTGACGATACCAACCTTTACAAGCGGCTTAATAGCTGTGTGACATAACGTACTAAATAGCTAATGTGCATATCAAAGACTTCAAGAAAAAAAATTACTGAGGTTTTGCAGCAGGGCCAAAAATCTTGATTGTCTTAATGTAGCCTTTAATGAGTACATAGGCTATTTTAATAAGTTGTATCGCTCGACTATCTAGCCGCTCGTAAAAGTTGGTACCGCCAGCTCGACGTCGATGAACAGAACGTCGAAATGTATTTTTGGGGTGTCACATATGAGACAAGGGGTGCACCGCTGTACACCCCTATTTTTTAGAGTCTATATATCTTCTTAACAACTTTAGAAACGCAGGTCGTGACGGCGAGTTCTGAGCAGCGCATTATCGCTCCGCAGTTAATCCGATTACCTCTTTAGCCGATAAGAATGGGAAAGAACAATTTAAGACCGTAAGTGGGGCTAGTGGTATCTGGGTCACATTGAGGTTTTGCGTCTTCTATGTCCCCGAGGTTTGGATTATTTGGATACTGAGGTTTTACTAAAACCTCAGTATTCAAAGAACGAATGAGGAAGAAAGAAGCGTGTCGCTATCAAGCCAAGCTCTGCACTTTCTAATCTGTCAAGGCTACTTAATGTGATTATATCTACTGGCGGCAATAGCAGAGTCTATTTCTTCGGAGCTGGTGAACGCGGCTTAACAAGTAACCAGACGACAACCGTTATCTTTCTGGGCATGCACTGTGAACAAAGCGCTCAAACAATGCATCCAATGAATACCAGCTGTTGGAGTTATGGCTGGGCGCAGCTCACTAGCCTTTTTCCTCGAGACTTTCCGAGTTAACAAACGCGAGAGCTGATTTGTAAGCGCCGCAACCAATTCCAGTAGAGACCACCTGTCTTGTTTTTGCTGTTTCTCGCCAATGTACGCTTCTTGCCTTTGTGGCGTTGGCCGGCTGCGCCGTTTGTTTCGAAGGGAGCAGGAAGTTTGATCTTGCCGCAATTGCTGACGCTGCAAGGAGTGCTTCCGAAAGGTTCCCGCGTATTGCGCCACACGCCGGGGTCCTCGTAACCTAATTCCGTCCGTTACGGGGTATTTTCAGAGTACCATAAGGGAAAGTTTTTGAAACATCAGAAGGTTCGGGCCAAACGGGGAACTGTTCCTGGAGCATGGACGCGATGGGTGCGTCCGATCTTGTTTTCCGCCCCAACGACGCACGTAACTACGTGAAAGCGGAAAAATACAAAGCGTGAATCAACACTGATTCAAAACAAATACACGCTCACCTCTAAGGTGGCACTATTGTTTAAGCTATATACGTGCTTGGTGGACCAGTCATACATGTATATTTTGTCACGTGACCACGCTCGTGTGCCATACTCATCCGGAGAAAGTGGCGCGAGGTGATGTTAGGGAGGCGGTTAATTGTTCCGACCAGTGAGTAGTCTCCCACCTCACTGTCAGCTTAGGGGTGAACTAAGTATAGATCTATAGTCATATTTCACTTTGAAAAAAGTGTTCTTTGGAATCGAATGAAATTTTATACAATATAATTCCATTCTGAACGCCCCATAACCAGCCATACGACACGCTCAACGTTCTAAATTCGGTGTGTTAAGGCGAGAAGAGAACCGTGTTTTTCTAACCGCGAATGTAGACTACGCATGACTCAACGCTCAGCCTCTGCCCTACAAGTTTGGATCTCTCGGTTGGAACCTACGGTGACAATATTTTGGAGATTCCCATTACTCGATTCAAACGTTATAAGCGAATTTCGGAAATTTTTATTGGGAGAATGGCAGCCAACGAAGTTCGCGAATACAGAGAGATTAATGGCACACGCTATCGGGAACAGCCGGAGTGCGTCGACGCGCAAAACCTCGACCTGGAGTGAAAGCTCGCATTGTAGGACCCAGGGATCCTCGGCTCGATCCCCGTACCCGTGCCCGATCCGATCTGAAGGAGCATCGTACCTGTGCTCGGTCGTCTGTCCCGCGTTGCTGCGCGACCCACGTCACTAGGGACCTTTAGCAGACCGTTACCGGGTTCCGCGTACCACACTGCCGGAGCCTTTGAAGCATTCTTTAAGCGCGCGCCAGGGTGGTACCGTGACCGCGGGGGCGCGCTTAAAAGCATGCTACAAATGCTCCGGTAGTGCTGCTGTACGCGGATCACGGCAACGGTTTGCTAAGGGTCCCTGATGACCCAGGGCGAGCAGCGGTACCGCGCTGGCTGAATTTCTCATCTACAGAGGAGAAACCAGAAGCCCAATGGGGTTGACTAACTTCCGTACGTCTAAACGTCCATGATACACAATGTATTTGTGTAAGCTACTGGCGTCTGTAAGATTCATTGAGCTTACGCGCGCGCGAGTTGGGAGACCAGCGCGGGTACTTTTATAGGTACAAGGCTTAAAGGCAGGAAATGCTTTTTAACACTACGCCCTCCCAAATTTCAAAATTTTGTCCGTCCGCCCGTTCTTGCATTTTTCGTTAAATTTCGAGGGACAAGTGGCGCCACGTGGCCTCTACACCTCGGAGAAATTGACGGCACGTGACCTATGCGTCAACTCAGTTTCTCAGCTAAATTTAGCGGGAAAATTCACGTCTCGTGGTCAAAACATCAATTCAGTTTACCCGCTAAATTTAGCGAGAAACTGACGTCACGTGGCCTATATACCAATTTTGTTACCCGCTACATTTAGCGGGAAAATTCACGTCTTGTTGTGATCTACACACCAATCCAGTATGCTCGCTAAATTTATCAGGGAAAATCGACGTCGCCTTACCTGATGTCGCGTGACCTAAACAACCTTTCAGTTTCCCCGCTGAATCTAGCGGGAAAATATGCGTCACGTGACAGACCAATATCTACATCCATTCTCTATAATGAATTTCATGTATTATACGGCTTCGATGGTAAAGGTCACTGCCAATTAATTTGTATGCAAGTTTAACGCATAAAATTGGCCTTCACATAACCTAAATAGTCAGAAGCGGTCTTTAGTAGCTAGCTGACAGCCTGAAACGAATGGGGCTTTTCACTTAAGCATTTGCACAGACAAAGGTGTCATTTTCATCCCTTCTTTCCAAAGCGTAACTCCGGCCGCGTGCATACCGATGTAAACCGGCGACTGGAATGCGATGGGTCGCGTAACAGATACGAGGAAAGATTATTTTTTTTATGTTCTCATTTTTCTGCGATCGGCAAACGATCACGTCGGCGTGAGTCGAAATCTCCGGAAGTGGCGAGCTTCGTATCCCCGCGTCCCGAAAATTTAAGCGCATTCTTCTAACGGATTAAGGGGATCAACTTTAAAGCCCGCGCTTTATCGCTGCCCTCTTCCTTTCCTCCTACTGCTTGCTTTCCTGGAAGCATTTCGTTTTCAATCTTCTCTTACATTATTTTTCTTCTTGCCTTGCCTGCCTTATGTTGTGCCCGGAATTGAAATTCCATAAAGAGCAGCATCGAATTCTCGAATAGAGGCGCCTGCGGAATACCAAGAGAAGTTTAAAACCGAAACAGACAAGAAAAAGGGACGGCGTCAGATTACAGATTAGCTCGGGGATGGACAATCAGCATCGGTGTCGAATGTGCACGGATCATCGGCACAAGGGTTTGAGAAGGCTTAAACACAAGGAAGTAACATCCGGGCTTATTTCGGTCTTTGTTTCCAGATTGCTTTCTCTAAGCGGAAACTGGAGATAATCTCTAGCTCGCAGTTCACGACAGCAATTAGCGCGGGACGCTAATCTTCTTCTATAGCGACAAAAATGGTTGCTCCCAGACGAGCTATTTCAGGCCACACTTATCTTGAACAACTTAATCAACTACTGCTACTTGAGTGTCTCAATGTTAATTAAACATATAAAATGGCGCAAAAAAGACAAGGACAAGAAGTGTACAGGACAAGCGCTATGCCATTCTTTTTGGTGCCCTAGGCTGACGGCATGCGCTTAAAGGAAAAATACGAAACGTGCAACCCTTAACAGAACACCACCATAGCGCTGTCAATGCCAATCTATCGAAAATGATATATAGGCTCGTGTCGATTGATGCTTTTTCACGCGCTTCAGAATTAACAAGATAAATAAGTGTCGCGATGAAAGTAGTAAATATACCGTTCCGACCAAAGCGGACATCAACGCACCCCAACCTCTAGTCTTTATATTGACTTAAACGTACTTTTTTTTTAGCGTAAAGCAGAGTCAAGTGGTGGGCGTGCGAACTAATTTCAATGAGCAATTCTACGTATCCGCAAGCGGCAAACGCATACGCGAAATGTAAGACGGCTGTTTACCAATTAAAAGACGCATGACACTTTCCCTCCGAGCAAGTGTTCTTCAACTCGCTCAAAACACCTCTTTTCAAGGTCGGATGGTCGGGTAAACGGGTCATCTTGGTGTTAATTTTGTGTACCAAGAGCTACTGCATGTTTTGTTGTGAAATTTTATGTATTGAATGGATACACCTTTGGAATTAACTTTCTGTTGCTTTTTTACCAAAGCGTTGTTTTTTAATATTTTTAGTAACCGAGTGTCAAAGATTAAGCTGAGGTCCAGTTTTTAATGTACCTTTTCTAAACAAACGAAAAATAAGATGTTCGGTTAATTTGGCACATATCTTCTGCATGTTACTGGCTTTGAACTAAACCTAGAAAAAAGAAATGAACATGCAACTCGCAAGAAAAATAATGTTCTTTCTAGTCATGAGTAATTAGAGGGAAACTTTTGTATTTCAATTTTTTTAAACTTTATATTGTAGTGAATTCTTAAAACGTTTAGGTTCAACCTGTTCGCAAGAGATTTTACTATAAGCTGTAAAAGTTTTAGTGTAGTCGAATGAGTAGTTTCTTAGTAAAGGTGCATCAAATTTTCAAAAATTGCAACAATGTAATTTTGAGAAAAAAAAATATTTTATTTTTTCCCTCAATGGTAAATATCCAGGGAGCGCAGAGTTTTTCGTCATATTTAAGTGGCTTGGAACGCTCGTTCGCTTTTGCCACTTGCTGGTTTTGTTCTTCAGACTACATATAATGTTTTAACACTAAAACTGCAAAATGTGACACTTATGTCACATGACGGAAAAAAGGAGGGCGTGAAATTTTCAAATAAAAAAAGCTTTAGAGGCCGGCGCGTGTTAAGTAAACCGTCGGAGATGGCAGACAGTTAGAGTTAAGGTATCACCATGACTAAAAGGGTCGTGAAACGTTTTCTCATTTTTTTAATCTATATGCTTATTTCGAATCTTTCCTTATGAAAATGATCAATGAGTTTCAATTGAATTTCTAATGTATTCCTATGGAGTCAATTGAAACTCAATATAAACTTAACGTCTATTGAGTTTGATCATAAGGAACTCAATATCGATTCCATTGAATTTACTCATTCGGAATGCAATTTTAGTTTGGGCATAAGAAACTCATATCAATTCCATCGAATTTACTCATTAGTAACGCAAATGAGTTTGGTCATAAGAAGCTCAATATCGATTGTATGGAATTTACTCATTAGGAATGCAATTGAGTTTGGTCTTTAAGAACTCAATATATATTATTTTTGAATTATATTCATTAGAATTGCAATTGAGTTTGTCATGAGAAACTCACTATTGATTCTATTTAATTTACTCTTTAGGAATGCAATTGAGTTTGGTCATAAGAAACTCAGTATCGATTCTATTGAATTTACTCATTAGGAATGCAATTGAGTTTGTTCATTAAATGCAATGTCTATATATATATATTATCTTAAATTAACTCATTAAAAATCCAATTGAGTTTGCTCATTATCAACTCCATTTATATTATTTAGAATTTACTCATTAAGAATGCAATTGAGTTTACTCATTTAGAACTCAGTAACAATTCATTTGAATTCACTCATCAGATAGGCAAACGAGTTCAAGGACGGCGCCCAGACGCAGTCGCCGACAGCCTAAGAAAGGCAGGGCGTGGCTTAGGATGTTCACGCTTCCTGCTTCGTGATTGGTTCTCTGGCGTTCTTATCAGCTAACGCAGCGGTATCATTGGCTATAGAAGCGAAAACAAGATGTCCAGGACTCGCCGCGTCTTGGGTTTCTTAACCTGTCATACACTCTAAAAAAATGTTAAAAAAAGACCTGTGAGGTTTTTTTTTTTTTCTGCAGAACAAAAACACAATTAACCATGGCGAAAACTAGAATGATCTCAGAGAATGATGGAGCTCGTAATACGATTAGATCAGAAAACTGTGACGATGTGAGCAGGGCCTTTGAGCAAGATCATTCTCGCCGTCCTTTCCGCACATCGTACGCATTTCAGATCTCTAATGCCTGGTTCACACTTACAGCTAATCCGCCGCCGCCGAAGCGGAATCGGCCGCGGCAATGCACAGTGGACGCTACGCCCGGCGGCCGAATTCTTGCAGATTCGCCCGCCGATTCGCAAGTGTGAACCAGGCCTTATGGTACGTTTACACTTGCGGATCCGCCAGGGAATCCGCCCAGCTTTTGCCGCTGGGGCGAAACGCTGGGCGGAAAACGCGACGGAGAGCCGTTTAGGCCTGGGACCAAGTTCTGCCGCCGATCAAGGCATTTCGCTGACCGGTATTGACATTCTTGCGCAGCGCGACGCTGCCTACGTCACGACTTCCGGGAGCAGCAGCGCCCGGGAGAGACGGCCGAGGTGGGAACTCTCGCGCCTTCTCGTCATATTTGACGGGATGTTACGAGAATAGCTGCCGTGAGCGGCGCCGCCGCCGCCGCTCGAAGGAAATAGATGTAAACGCAACCCGCTCGTCGCCGCCGCCGCCGGGAGCGGATCCGCTCCCGCGGCAGCGGATTTCTTCTCAGATGTAAACGTACCATTAGGCCTGGTTCACACTTACAGCTAATCCGCGGCCGCCGAAGCGGAATCTGCCGCGGCAATGCACAGTGGACGCTACGCCCGGCGGCCGAATTCTTGCAAATTCGCCCGCCGATTCGCGAGTGTGAACCAGGCCTTAGCGCGTTGATCACTATCGTTGGGATCCATGGCACCGTTTGCCTTGATTTGTTGTCTGGTGTTCTGCAGGAGACTGAGCTCACAGACGTGGCCGGTGTCCCGTGACGTCACACTCTCACCTGACGTCATGATGTCACGTGGGATTATGACGTCACGTAACACCGCGGCGTCGCGGAGTCACGTGGGACTCGGGACACGTGACACCGCGACGAAAACGCCGGACGTGATTTCGACTTGGGCTGTGGGCAAGAGCCCAATACAGCTATATCACTGTACAGCTATACGAGTTCAGTGGAGGCTTTCCGTTACACATCAGGGGAAGGGGAAGGTACCCGATCGCCGCTTCTTGTCAATCACAGAAATGTCTGCTTGTCAACTTTTTTGGAATGCAGTTGATGTCGTTGAGTCAGCATTGCTGAGTCATCGCGCTCCGATGACTGTGCCGTCCAAGGGTCACGGAGGGAAGCGTCTACTCCAACGTGATACCCCTTGCCCGTCTTCCGAGGCAGGGTATTCAGCACAAGGTCAAGCTTGCCCCCCCCCCCCCCCAAAAGATGCCTGCACGCACACTGCTCTTTGCACGTCGATAAATATACATACGTGATTGCTGTAGCGAACGTCAAGTTGGAATCGACAGCGATACACGATTATGTTATTGATGAGAGGGTATTACACTAAAATATACGGGTTTTCTTATTCCGTGTTTATCAACAAATTTGGCGAGTCCAACTCACTCTTTGAGAATGCCCGCGGTCCGTAACCAATATTTAGGGAGAAAAGCTTATGAGGGTCGATGCGCAGCAATTGGTTCTTTCCAGGGACGTTGTCTGGATTGTGTATCTGGAACGTGGAACGTCATTCTCAGCACCGTTCCATGAATGCGCGTTTCGTGTGAACACAACTCAGACGAAATAAAAGGGAGCTCCGTCGTCCTTTTCATTTTGTTCTAATTTCTTTGTAGCTTCCTCCATTACACATATTTTCGGCGTACTAAGGTTCGGCTGTTCCTTCCCCGCATGCTGTTTTCAGTATCACTACATTCAAAATAGCCATTGAGAAAACGGCAAATTATATTTATGCCATAACCAACATTCAAAGGGGGGAGGACGCTCCATGTTTTATACCTTGCAAATGGAGCAGACTTTCTAAAAAACACCGTATTCTGCTCCTTATTAGAATTGTTTGTTCTTTTTTTTTTTGCTGAAGTTTGCTTTTTAGAATTTGTTTGACGCCATCAAACTTTTTGTAAGCCACCGGAAAAAGCTGTACTCCTCCGATATTACAACATTTGCTGTAATGTATTTCGTGTTTTCAGTATAGAGTCTCTCAGGATCTTAGACCAAATATAAAATTCAATAACTTCTCGAAAAAAAATGTAGGTACCTTTTAATTTAGGTTACCAGTTCATAGTTGTCTAATGATAGGCCGAACTAATTTTAAAGCAAATCTGTTACTATCTAAATTTTTTCGGAGCTCTCCTTTAACTCTGCTGTTGTGAACCCGAAAGAAGCGAGCACGGAGTGTGACTGAAACTGAGAGAAACCGCTCTTTTGTCATAATAAAGGAGCAATCTGGCAATAGTTAAACGCTCAAATGACTCTACTACGCACGTTCTCGAAAGTTTTGGACGCAACCCGGTCGCCCGCCGGGGTTTTTCCGACACAGGCGCATTTGTGCCGAAAAGCACAATTCCGATTCCGTATCTTCTATTCGCACACTTTAAAGACTGACTCTGAGTTCACCTTCTCACGTATCATAGAGACATCTAATTACGCCAAACAGTTGAAGGATACCAGCGAATGACGATTGCTCAGAAAACAATAGATCCATTTCAAAAGTGCATCGAGCAACATTGATGGTCGCCATTTATTGGGCACGAAGCGCGTGATTGGGCCCGAGTCCTCGCCGAGCACTGACGTCACCTTCGTGTCCAATACATGCTCAAAGTACTACGCCATGAAACAATGGTGGACAGGCGACGGCGTGGATTTTTGAGAAGGGGCCATTATACCAAAATAGTGCGATATGCGCAAGGACAATGCACATGACGTTTTTTTTTATCATTACCTTCTGCTCACATCGCATTATTTTTAGATCAAATGGTATTTTGAGCTTTGTCATTAGCTGGCATCGTTCTATCGTTACCAGTGATTGGTTGTCTCCGTGTTGGGAAAATTAACTCACATACTTTTCTTTTTAGAATGTAGATTATAAGGACTCTCGAAGCATTTCCTGCTGGAAATTGTGACACCTTGTCCGCAAAGTGTCCGGGTTATAACGACTAAAATATGTGAGAAAAAAAATATATATTTATTGTCACCACACCAGCGATGCTCTCGTCTGCGTCAAAGCGTATTCAACATCAACCGCGCGAAATCGATGTCGCAACGCCTCAACGATCGACAGCCGAGAAGACAACTAAGAAAAAGCCGGGAATGCATTGATAGCTCCAGCTGCACGCCTCCCCACCTTTGTCTTCCGAAAAAGGCCCGGCATCGCGAGCGTGGCCAAATGCACGACCGGATGCCGCAGCCGCCCGCCGCTGGGGGACGCCACAGTCACGCGAACGCAAGCCAGACAGCGTGACATGCAAATAGCCGGCACGCGTTATTATGGGGTCAGTGACCCGTCCGTCTCTCCGCTGCAGCAGATGGTGTAAGCCAGGTAACATATAGCACACGAAGAAGAACAACAAGCAAAAGCCGAAGTGTTTGTCGACAACGTGAACGGAATCGTATCACGCCAGCGGTTTTCGTATGTCCTCCATACGCTCTGGGCCACTTCAGAAGCGCTCGGAAGATTTAAAACTTGCCAAGTTCACTGCACGGATAGCAGACGAAATGCAGACGCTTAAGGGGGTACGGGGGCGTCTGGGATTCGTGTTTTACCTTCATCCGAGAACGGTTCAATGGATGTGTTTACTACGGTCGTCGTTTTTGTGGCTGGGGAGGGGTTGTAAACTTGCGCCGGACGCTCTTTGTAAATATTTAAGCGCCTGAGACTCGGGAACAGTCCATTCATCCGGAAGCCGCCGAGATTTTTCTAAGCGTAAGCGCCTCTCCGTGAAGCGTCGAGTGCAAGCCCGTTACAATCGTAAATTCCGTGGAAACCGTGTCATTAATCGTGTTCTTTCTTACGCGCGCGTAGCTATCGCCGCTGCCTGTTCGAGGAACTAGCTCATACGCATAAAAATAAACATGCTGATACAAGGAAGGTTGTTAGACGGAGGTTCCTCTGCTTTTGGTGCCTGCCCGGGTTATTAAAACAACCGTCTGTTTCACGAAAGAGCGTCGTTATAAAGAGTGATTAAATCACTGTTTATTGAAGGTGTGGGTTTTGTGTCATAGTCACGTATAAAATGGTCGATGTCAACAACCTTCAATCTCAACGGATCCGTAACTGCTGTTCCTCGAAATCGCAAGTCTACTTGACTCTTTCAAAAGGTAATAGTCTCAAAGAAATAATCATAAAATACGAAAAAAAAGATAGTAATGCCACGCCCTTTGAAAAATAAAAGGGCGTGGCTTTATTATGTTCACGATTTGTGAACATGCCGCCACTGATCATTCTTTTGAATTCTGTTACTTTTCATGAGCCTCGTTCAGTGTATAGTAATTTTTATAAACCAAGGGGAACTTTAAACTTCAGAAGTCATGCTGACCAAACGAGCCTATTTCTCAGCTCAATCATTACCTTTATGATAGGCGAAAGGGAACAAGAAATCTCACGCAAGCCGTACAATTCTGCACGAGACACTGCGAAGTATGTTCGAAGATATAAATAAAAAGCTCGTTGCGCTTATGAAGATATCGCTACCGGTTAAAAAAAACGAAATATTTCATCCGATCAGGCAAAGTAATAGGGTAAGTCTTTACTTTGAACGTCGACTAAACTCTTATCCCAATCATAAAAACCGTTTATCAGGTTTCAGCATGATTAATCGTTCACTTCTTTTTGTTTAAATTTTACATTGCGTTCACGTTCAACACTTTCTGACACCAATGCATTATATTGGCTGTTACGTCACGTAATAGTCAAATCAGAGCTAATCACTTTACATCCTGGTATTTTTAACACACGAGGTCGGTTGCTACTTTGCAAGAGGCGCGGCCATAAGGCAGTGTAGGTGCCTGCAATGCAGTTTTGAAAAATGTAGCTTAATAAATACGAGAGCTTCCCCTGCAAGCCGGACCAAGTTAATACTGGCCACTTAAGTGCCGGCGCGCCGGTGGCTATGTGGCACGCGTCCGTGGGAATATACCTTCGCCAAAATTTGAATCTCACCCCAGGGTTATCGTTATGCTTGCGCTCAATTTTCGACGCATTTTCGGTTAGTATAAGGCACTAGGTGTGCCTCACTTATCGTGTCAGCGTTGATGGGTTTATATACCAACCCAGACATCGTCCGAGCATGAGGTGGGATTTCGATACATTCCTGGTTTGTTTCCGACCGCACTGGCATGTCGCGCGGTCATGCAGATTTGTAAACAAATCTAAAATACATTTGTATAAAAGTAAATACTGACGTGCAATCAGAAGAGGAGGGGGGGGGTTCGGAGGTCGAGTATGTTACCGCAGCGCAGCTCGAAACGCGAGGAGCGAAAGCTCGCGCTGCAGAACCCAGGGATCCTGGGCTCAATCCTCACCCTTACCCGTTCCGATCTGGGTCAGATCGGAACGGCTGTATATCGGTCGTGTATCACTACTGCGTGATGCACGTTAGAGACCCCAGGTTAGCAATTGTACTGCACTGGCTAAATTGCTCATCAACAGCTGAGACACAGGACGCCCGTTTGGGGCTGACTAAATTCCGGCCGTCTAAAAACACAGAACACAATTATTATTTTAGATCGAGCGGGCGAGGAAGGATTTTCGAAGGAATGGATCCCTTCAGCTGAAGAGCAAAATACGAGTTTTGGTCGTAAAATTGAAGGAGCAAATATTTTCACACAAGTCACACTGAGCATCTTTATAAGACATTTCGCAGAAAAGCTTTGTGGACACATGTCACTTTCGTCTCCTATTCCTAACACGACTATTAGTGACGACCTCCTCGTTCTGATCATTCAACCATTTCTTAAGCATTTAATGACCCCTTTATATCGGCATTTTATAGTGGTGATGAACGAGTGCCCTGTTATGCAATACATAAGCACCGGCCAAGGATTGTATACGTCGTTCTAGTGACACTAGAATTTTTAGCATGTTGTTTAATCTAAACGCCATTATTTTTGGTTTTTAAGTGTGTTTTTGTTTTACTTGAAATACGTTATCTAAAAGTTCGCTATTAGAAGACTGGAAACTAGCCAGGATTATACCGTCGCATATGTCTATAAAAAGGCATCATCGTTAGCAACTACAGGCCGGTTTCGCTTACCCGCATGTCGTAAAAGCTTCTTGAAGTTTAATAAACATTTTCGACTTCCTTCATGAAAATACCGTTTTACCAGTAAACAGTACAATTTTCGGCGTGGTTTTCAACAGCGGCATGGTTAGTAAATTTAACTCGTGGTTTCGCATCATCCATAAACTAACGTAGTCACATTGATGCAGTTTTGTTTCGGTTTTGTGATGAGCTATGACAAGTCCCCGCGCAATACACTTAGCTATTGGAGTACTCGGAATTAAGAAAATGAATAGTTCATCAATTGAATTGTTGCCTATCTTTCTAACAAACAACAGTATGTAGAATTTGGCCACATTTCTGACAAACTACTTGTTGATCTTTGCCGTTCCCCAGAGATCTGTTCTTGGACATAGTTTGTTTTATTTATTTATTTATTTATGGCATTGTGAACGAAGTTTCCATCCATCTTAGGTTATGTATGTATATGTTGATGTCAATCTGTTTTATTATAGAGTTAATGTTTATTATTCTCTTTAATAAAAAGCACAAAACAGGCCATATTTGGGTTTTAGAGTACTGATGATGTCTCTTCAGTGTGGACACCTTCGTTACGAAAAAGTGTTCACAATGTGAGTATAGTTCATAAAAACAAGATAGAAATGCATGTATGTACCCAGTTCGTCACTGAAAATTGTACATTATAGTCAGGGCATTTACATTACCGGGATCCATGCTATGAGACAAGACTGTCTTCACGGTCTGACTGTCTTCCCTATCTTCACAACACTCTATAGATATCTGGGGTTATGAATAACCAATCCCTTAAGCTAGAATAAGCATATTGACTGTGCTCATCTAGTGCACTTCTGCAAAATATTCTACCTAAAAATAATCTTAAAATGGTCTTCATCAGACAGCATTATACTAGATTATAAAACAATTATTTGCCCAACGGTGCAATATATAGTAGCATCGTTTGGGACCGCTTTAGAAAATCAAACACTGCAAATATGGACAGAGTTTAAAATAAAGCTTTTAGCATCGTATTAAACACGTATGGGAGAACGATCGGTGACTGATCTACTCCAGAGAACTGGAATTCTACCACTGGCAGGAAAAGATATAGCTCTGTATACATATAGAACCATTTTGCATGAAATTATTCATAGCCCTAATTACATTAATCTTGTAAATTACATGACGTTTTCTCAGGGCTATTCCACAACACAAAGGCATAAATTCTCCAGAGTCCTAATTAGGTGCCGCAAGAATTCATAATTTTTTTTTCTCGTACGGTGGAGGAGTGCAATGGGCTTCCTTATGACACGTTTGAACAGAATCCAGACACGTTTATTGGGTGTCTTGTTTACGCTTTTTATGTATTTACTCCCTTCCGCACCCCCCCCCCCCCAATCTTCTACAGATATTTTGTTTCTGTCTTGTATCGTTCATTGTTGATTTATGCTAGCTTAATACAAAGTGTACGAAAAATAGAGTTACACGGTTTTCTTCATCGCAAAATGAACTACGCATCACTGAACGCTCATTCTCCACCCAAGTGTTCCGCTAGAGGTTCGAACCAGATGCGAAAGTATCATCATTAACCGCTATCTTATTGAAAACTTAGAGGTGATTTTCTGAGAATTTCAACGGGAAAATGGCGGCCGACGGAGCTATCCGCGGTAGATGAAGCTCATTGGCGCCAGACACCAAAGGGGCAAAAATGGGCCTCATTTTCCCATTCGAATTTTAAAAAAAATCACTCATATCTTTGGAATGAGATTTCGGTTCGTGCTATCATAGCTCCACAAGTTCTCCTATGAAGCTGTAGTGGGATGTTTTGAACTCGCCCTGTCCCGGGTTTCTAAGCCTTTTAGTGACCCTAGTGCGTGTTACAAACAGAGATAACTTCCAAGCAGCACGGATTTTGGCCAAGCAATGGCCAATGTCTGGCGATGGTCTTTTGGCCAGTGGCCAGAGAGTGGCCATTCATTGGCCAATGCTTGGCCGATGGCTGATGGCCAGTGGCCATTGGCCAATGGCCAGATAAAGGCCAGTCACCGGCCAGACTCTGGCCACTGTCTGGCCACTTGGCCAAGGACCATTGCCAGCCATTGGCCGATGACTGGCCAACTCTGTGCTGCTTGGATATATACTTGTCTATTTTCTAGTTTCTATATATTTAAAGAAGAGACTCTGGTGTGTATTCCAGCCGGTGATAGTTAATCAGGATGTTAAAAACCCAATGGTGAGAAGAAAAAAAATTCGAAGTCGAAAAAAAAAAGAAACTACTGGAGAAGACTTTCTCAAACGCAGCTAAATCGTTTAATATATTTTACAGAAAACATTTTTTTGGCCTGTTCCGTGGTCAATAATTACATAAGTAAATAGCTATACCCTTAAGCTTTATGCAATGTAACTATAACATAGAAATAAAAAAGCTAAGTAAATTAAAAGTTGCCGAGTCCATTTTATGGCGCAATTACCAGGGTGCATTTTACTTTGCACAGGAGCAGGTATCTTTTGGTGTGAGGACAACCTCGAGGTTTCGATCAGGTTGCCCATTCCGGCCTACTTCATTTTTTCCAAAAATATTTGGACCATAGAATTGATCTGACCAGGGTTGCGCGTTTACGCGTATAATGGGAACATCTAAATACACTCCAATTTTTCAACAACATATACAAAATACCTTCCTGAGCATTTTTACAACTGGATCAATGAAGCAACAAAAGAGGTGATAGTATAATTACCAAATATGCTATAAATTCTACGATCAGGTATATATTTAATCTCGTAAGAAAGGTATACCGTATATTTTGAAATAACCTACACCACAGCATATAAACAACGAACCCGGCATTGAAATAATAGTACAAGGATGTGGTACAAGGATGGAGAATAATGTGTTTAGCTCTCAATAATAATGCAGGTGGTTTGCACCATTCGTAGTAACAGCTGCTGGATGTTCGCACGCCATTCAAGCCTTCAGCCACGCAGCAGATATTGTTTTTTTATAAGCTACAAATCCTCATATTCTTTATATAAGGCATGCTAAAGAGAAGTTTTCGGCTGAGGTGGTGTCATGACTATCATTATGTATTCTACCCCAAGAAGACGACAGATCTGAGTCTCTCAACAAGGGATCTGTTTGCAGCATTCCTGGCTTCATTCTTTGCGGAACCCAGAAAGACACCGGGTTACTGGGTAATCTTCTCGGACGCAACACGGACTTTAAGAAAGGCTAGAAAGCCGCAGCCCATTGAACAAACTTTTTTTTTCGCGCGTTTGTTTCAATTGCGGAGGCGGAACGGAAATTTTATTTTCCCTTTCTTTGAAGATCGGCCCTCGCAGAGCACTCATGGTCGAGTGGTCCTGATCGGATTGAGGGCTTGCTCGTTTTCGAAACGATATCATATAGCCTGGCAGACCTTGAGCCCGTTAGTTGCGTCAGGACCAGGGTGAGATTATCGACGAGTCCTAAGCATTATAAATGTTGTCGCAAATAGTAACTTCTTAGTTCTTGTTCTTCTTTTTCACTTTCTCGTACGCGTTGCGAAAGGTCGCTAAAAATAGAGGATATGCTCGTTCGGTTCGGTTGCTGTGAGTTTGGATGAATCCATACAAAAATGAAGAAGAGAGGTAAAGGTAGAAAGAAAAAGTGAGACACAGAGAGGAATAAAGATATGATACACCATGCCATGAGAGAAAAAAATAAGAAAAAGAAGGAGGGTGTGAAAAAGAAATAAACATTCTGACAGAGGGTTGAAGATAGATATAGAAAACCAGAGAGACTCTGAGCGCTGTACAGACAAACATCGAAGGCAAGCATTTACACGGAAAAGTATAGAAATAAAAAGTAATAAAAAAGAGAGGAAGAGGGAGGTGACAGACGAAAAAATTTTTTTTTTAAAAAATCGTAAAAAAAGGGCGGACAGAAAAAAGAGCAAAATAAAGGAGACCGAGCAAGTTTCCAGAATTTAAAATTATACAAATCATAGTAGTAGTTGTTGTTTTTTTACGATAGTTTGGAGTGTTAGCTTTTTACGGCCTTATAAGCTCCGTTCCACCTTACGATATAGCCGGCGGACGACACCACGTGTCATCGGAGCCAATCCAGTGGCTCGTGTATGTCACGTGCCTCGTTCAAAGCTCAGGATTGGCTGGGATGGCCCATAGCGTCCGCTGCAGTCGATCTTCAAGCGAGAGCGAGTGTAGGCGCTTGGAATATTGCCCAAAATTTAAGGGTACCGGCGAGCACTTGCGGGTTTTCTCGCGAAATCTCTCTGAGGAAACGCTCAGAATGTGTTGCAAGCGTATACCATACAGCTGCCCCGATGGCGAATGAAAGCCAGAAAAATGCAGTAGTGAAAGGAAAAAGAATAATTTGGTTATGGCGGAAACGAAAGGACAAAAACGTGTCCAACAGCAACTCGGAAGGAAGTCTTTCAGTTGCGGCACATTTCTTAGCGCCTTGCATGCTGGTGAAAGGAACGACACATGTGTCGCAATTTCGAAAGTCTCGAGTGAATGAAAAATGACTACCGCACTGGGCTCTTCGTTTTCTTTTATATATCGATTTGTATTTTATATTGAAGATGTGGGCAAGGCACCAATTTCAACGGGCGAGGGGATTTTCTTCTTTTTGTGTGCTCCTACATCCAGTTGACGCAAGTTTCGTTTCAAAGGAGTGACGTTATTAAACAAACAAAGCTGTGGTGTGATTTCGATCACAAGAGCAAAGAACTATGACGTGCCGCGAACGGACGTCACGCTCATTGCTTGGCAATCATTGGACCAGGGGACAGTTAGAGAGCATCAGTGTTAATATTGAATTCCAGTTCTGATTAATAAGTAATAATGAAGAACTTTCTTTTATCCTCGAAGCAGGAGAAGTTTAAGTTTTCTGAAAAATAAATGAAAACCATTCCATAAACGCAAAAAAAATATATATATATTTTATATAAGGATTTGTCTTTTATTATGAGTCTTGGATTGTACATTCGCTTTTTTTCATTTCGTCTGTAGTAATCAGTTTCAGAGAAAGACTACAATAGAGTCTCGCGTAATTCTTGTCTTTCAAATTAATAATTTTCAGTTATACAGTTAATCTGTCACAGAATGTCCCGTACGTCATTGTTCTGATGGCCCCTTTTCAATCATTGAGCCTTCTGCAAATCAAATAAAAAAAATTGTTTTTTTTTCTGTAGCATTTGCAAGTAAGAAGGAGAGCTAAAACTCCCCCAGAACCCATCTGTGCGTCATTTTCTCCAATATCATCGCGCCAATATATGCCTCGGAGTAGACGAGTTGAAGGTCCCTTGACGTCGCCTTCGTCCGGTACGTAGTACGTCCACACATTTCATATAAAATCACTCTAGTCATTGACGGCTTAAACGCATCGCGTGGTGAATCTAGAACCTCCTATCATATCGCTCCTCAGTCGACGAGAGTACCGCTTTTGTCGATAAGAACGCCGAAACACTAATCACGAAGCAAAGAGCGTGTTCATGCTAAGGCCCGCCCTGCGTGTCAGATGAACCAAGAGGCAGAATCAACATCCCCAAAACGGAACCGACGCAAAAAGCCGTTACTCAAGCACCATCCCCACTAACCAAACGGATCACCACCGTATAGTACTACATACGACGACCACCTCCCGGAGCAAGTGGTAAGCACCATCGCTGCAGGAACCTCCCACAATTACCCCCCCCCAAATTACGGTGTCGAGTCGGCGGCAGCAAAGTCAACAACAACGAACGATTTTCTCTAATCATTCTGACCGTTCGCGAGACACAAAACGCCATGCCAACCCTTTCGGTCCTCCGCAAGAGGCCCACCACCGCCTCCGGCCTCAGCGATTCATGTCTGGACAGGTCGAGGGACCCCGTTAACAACCGTACGCGCACGCCGACTCCTCCTACCTTCGACAAGAATCTACAAGATGATGCCGTGGGCGGGGAAGGGGAATAAGAACAGCACACCGAAGCACCGAGAGAGATCATCTTCAAGTGGTCATGCGCTCGACGCTGACAACGATCGTGGAAACCGGGACCAACTGATTACTCGATTCAAATCTCCACTCTTTCGCCACGTGACTCTGCTTGAGGGACGCCTTGGGTCACGCGGATCTAGAAGTCACGTGCTGCGACGGGAGCCTTTGATTGGTTTAGAAAGTCCGCAGCTTCCACTGCACTGTCGGCTTTTGGGGATGGCAGGAGATGTGGAAGCGGTTCATTATATAGAGGCTTGGTTCTTCGTGTTTCTTCTTCACGGTAAATGGGAAGACGGCGGTTGTGGTCTTGGCGTCTGAAGACGCGCCTTGAGACACGATGATGTACGGCCATCAAAAGAAGCTCGTTCGCTTAGAAGCCGGGTGCAGGGTTGCGTGCCCGCACGTTGGCAAACGCTGTAACTCGCCCGATTCTGAACGAGACTCTCGCTCTTGAGATAGATCCCGTTGATTATGTTTCGCGTTCCGGATGAAACTGCGATGCGGAGGAGAACGCGTGCGTGTTTTGTTTTGTGTTTTAGGCTGCACGGGGTGGAAGGGTGGGGCGCGCGCCTGGTGCGGGGTTTGTTTACCCTTGCACCACCTGAGAGAATAAACCGTGCGTTCCGAGGGGCGCTGGTGCTGCTGCTGCTCCGTTAGGGGCTTCCTTGTACGGGCAAGCGTCGAGAATGTCCGCTGCGGTGTACACACTCACGTGAACCAGCCAGGGGCCGTGTGGTTAGTCAAACTTCGGCAAGGAGGGCCTTGCTGCAACGAATGTTTTGCTCGATAAATATTGCGGAATATCGAAGTGGTGCGTAATACTGCGTGCAATTTCCATATTTTTATTTGAAGTAGATATTTTCATGAGCATCTGGGCGGCTCGCTGGTGGAACCTTTCGCTCCTCTCTTGCCTAAAATCTTGAAACTTAGATTTCGCCCACGGCAACAAAATGCATGGCAAACCTTACCACATCTGAAAACCTCATTTAGTGCTCAAACATTCAAAATGAACAAGTTGGTACTTTCTCTATTTTTTCACACCGTCGTATAGACCCCGTAAAACATATGCAACGCAACAGTTTGGAATAGGTGAAAAAAGATCGTTTGATCTATTTTTGTTTTATTTTGTTAAAGAGCAACATGTCTTATTTCAACGTGATACTATGTGGGACTACCTTCCTTCTCTTCCCCCGTGTTGGGTTATGAATCCTGATCAATAAATTGCACATTAAGACCCGCTGGTCCAGGACCCCTTCAAAGTCTACGCTTACGTGATGGACGTCTACGTCGAGATTCGACTTCGAGCTACCCATTCGAATTACCTTAGTTACTCGCTGCCGTATCTACTTAACTCTCAAGAACGCAGGCAAGCGTTATGGGACGCTTTTTCGTGAACAGGCCTCAATTCTTCATTAACCTTTATCAATAAGACTTCTGCGTAGGCCCTCTTCATGCTGCGGCAAAAACTCGAACTTCAGTTGGCGTCTGGAAAGGAGAATTGCACTACTACTCCTGCCTTCTCTCCGACTAAGATCAGTCACGAAGGCCGGAGACGTAGCACCGCTCTCCTTCCGGGCTCCAATCGCAATTCGAGCTTTCGCCGCTTGGTGTCGCCTTCATGTGAAAAAAGTCCATTGCGAAATCTCGGCCAAAAAAAAATGGATCGACGAAAGAGGGTTTACATATGATGTAGTAATACCGAACAACAGAAAAGAACGCGCGGACGTAGAACAAAACAAAATAAGAGCGTCCGTAAAACGCCGAATCCAGTTCAATCACACAAAAGCGTTTGTGCTGCGCTGAGCGAAAGCGACATGCAAGACGGAATGCGGCCAAAGCTCCATCGTAAGTCAAACAAAACGCGTTTCTATCTGGCACAATATGAGGGACAATTCAGAACTGAACAGGGATTAATCAAAAGTTTGACGCAAGTTCGCCTACGACCGAGCGCAGATATGGGCATTTCTTTGTCCTGTTTAGAATTTACGTGATCGGTCTTTCTACGTGATACAATTTGAGGTCAAGACTGGCCTCTTTACTCCTAGAAAAATTTCCATCACAAAGCTCCTATATTATCTCCTAGGTGAACCGTTGGTTACGAGTTTTAGACTAGTCAGGCAATCGAATGTCCGTACAAATTAAAAATCTTTATATAAGAATTTGATTTTTTTTTTGTCATTCCGCTTGTTATATTTATTTACTTCAATGTGTATTGAAGTGCAACTAAGTTTATGTGAAACATTAAATAAATTACTCTTATTGTGATTTTCCTTCATGTGTTGATGTCAATGCCATTCTTCCCTTTGTTTTATTGGCGCAGGAGCCCGTCAAGCCGCAAAATTGCGGGTTTATTTTTCTGGCCTCGTGTCGCATGTCTGCGAGCATGCTGTGACAAACTAAACTGATTTGATTTGTTTCAATCTGAATTAATTTACATTCCAATTTTTTTGCGATCAAAACCTATCATGCCCGAGTATTTGCGGCGAGAAGTTTGGGTATCGCCGCCTGGTGGAATTTTTCCCAACAGCGAGGATACTTCAACTTCCTCTGCTAGTGCAAGCATGTGCAATGCCAAGCGTATATGCACCATGAAAATTAAAACATAACCGCGTGGATAGCAGGTCCGCTGCTTATAGTGAGGAAAACAGAAACGCCCCTAGCACGCTTCTCGCCGCAAATAATATAAACGCCTATGGTCTCTCAGAGTTTAAGGAACGCAGTATTGGCCGCTCGGCACGTGCCACCCGCTCCTTCTCTTAAGCTACCAGCGACCATCGCCAGTGGGAATGCCTTTCTACAAAATAATTTTCTGAACAAATGATTCATTCGAAAAATATCAAAGCAACTGTATATGGTATATTATTTACAAATATACTGAGATAAATTTGAACAGATATCGAACGGAAGTAATTTTTGTTTAACTGGAGAGATTCTTAGCAAAAACGCTGCGGCACCGGAAAAAATCTATCAGCATCATTACTAGAGCTGGGAAAGGAAAGCATGCGGTCCACTACCCTTTCCTAATATTATTATGATTTTGGTGAGGCATCTTAGGGTCGTGAAGCCTCTATTGGTTGCAGTATTATTAATTTATGTGAACGGATGTTTTCTTTCGTACCACCTTTACTGGCCCCTCAGTTGGCGCAGTGACAAACGGGCTGTTGGTCGTCAAATACATGCTTTCACTTCGTTTCTTGTTAATGGGCGGCGACCTACAGTCGCGACGAAAGCGGGTATATCACTGACGCTTAAAGGGGCCGTGCACGATATTGGTCGGGGCGGGGCTTGTGCGCAGTCCGTCACATGTAGCGAGGTTGCTTGTAGTCGCGTACGCGCGTCAGTCATTTCAGTCACGGAATCATCACCTATTTTCTGTTAGACGGTATGGTAATTCCCTTACATGTTTGCCGTAGCGGTTGTGCCGTCATCATTTTCAGGGCCAGCCCCCCCCCCCTTGCAAAAGGAAAATGTCGTTTACGTTTGTTATGGTTGAGCGCAGTGACACTGTCCCGCGAGGTGACCTGCGCAACTGGGAGGCTTGGCACTCTTCAGTTCTCGATGCCTTTTTTTTTTTGCAACGCAAGCTTCTGATTTACTTTTGGGGCCTAGCGGCAATGTCATGAAATCCAAGTAGGCATGCAACATAAAGGGGGGCAGGTGGTATCTGTTTTGCTGTGTCTTCGTTTTTGCTGCGCGATCGAGGGCGGAGAAGAACGCCAGAGCAGTTCATGCGCCTCTTCGAGAAGCTCAAGAGCGCTAAAATTTACTTTTAAGCAAAGATTAACTGTGTCTTCTCGGTGATAGCGACTAGGACCGAGCGCGCGAAAACCTGCTCGCAGCACGGGGCAACGCTCCCGTCTGCCTGGAATTCACTAAGAGGCGGTAATGCATGAGATAGGTCGCTGCTCGCGCAGCGCATCGTCCGTGCGCGCGCATCATCTCTGCTTGCAGGATGTGGCGCTCTCTGCTGCTGCTGCGTATTGAAACCTCTCCAACGCCCTGAAACCTGCTGTACTGCGAGTCAGCTTGCAGGGTGAGTCGCAGCCTGCATTGCAGAATTTCAGCCAGGTTGCTGCGCATGCAGCAACGCCTTTTGCGAGTCAGCTGCTCGCTAGCAGTTCGCAAATGGTAATCGCGCGTCCTTCTGCGCTTCTATCCTGTTTTTGCCGCCGGCTGGTCTGCACGCTTATCTCGAGCAGATATTCCTGCAAACAGCGCGTTGGCGGCTGGCGGCGGCGCGATCATTCCTGGGAAACTCGGTGAGAAAAGTGAAGCTCGTTGAGTGCTCCGGGAGCGCGGCCTGCAGTTCATCTGCTGCTCTGCTCGCTGCCTGGCGGCGTCATGCGGGCGTCTATCTGGAGAGCACCGGAGCAGCCTGCAAGTCGGTCCGTGCTCCGTGACTAGTACGCATGGCAGCTGGAAAATTTTGCCCTCAGCTCAGGCGATGCGTTTATTTCCTTGTTTTAACCAACGTTCATTATTAATTGCTGCATTGTCTGGTGTACAGGCGCTTTCTCTTCATCGATTACTTGCATTCAAATCTTGGAGCACTTGCTTATTCACCAACGTCTCAACCGAGACTTGACCTGTCAGGAACCAGAAGGAGAGATATCGACCCAAACCGTTTTGTTCACCGTAAGCAGTTGAGAGAGTGCGAAGCGAGCTGGTAATCAATCGATCATCTTGTAAGCCTCTGAGATGGGGAACGATAAAAAAACTGGACCGACACAGCCAAGTCTCTGGTTCTGGTGCGCTTGTCAACGCGCTGTCGATCGTTCCCCGTCTTAGGGTTTTTGCAAATGATGCCGCTTGTTCTCTTTAATTATCCCTTACGATTACCAACTCTACTAAAACTCTCGAATATCTAGGCAACGGCTGCAATAACGCAACTGGCTCTATCTTCAAGGTAAACAGTACTCCCATTGCCTCGCTGAAAAATCTCAATGAAGAGCAAAAAATATTCGTGAGACACAACATATGGCACTCCCATCAGCGCCTCAGTTCAAGGGGTGTTCAGCGTAGCAGTCGACATATTGAGTAAGAAATAACGCAAAATGTCTGACGAGACTTTCGAAAGTCAGGTGTTGCTCAAAATACTCAAGGTCAATAAATGGAACAGGTTGCAACAATGAGAACTTGAATAACCTTCTTCCCTTTGTTTCTTAATTGAGGAAAATATTGTTGAAAGTAACGCCACGAAAGTAACGGATTACTTTTGGGGGTAACGGTCACTTACATTTTTATGGAGGGTAATTGTAATTGTAATAAATTACAATTTAGCCTTGAGTAATTGCAAATGTAATTCCTTACTATTTTTTGGTAACGTGTACAAGTCTCTGGGCAGGGGTGTTTCTCACTTCACGCCAGCTTACTGGCACTATAGTGGGGCCCCAACGCCACTGACCAAGAATCGCTCCTCGTCGCGGCGGAATTTCAAGGATAAAAGCGGACCCCATACTTCAGTCTTTCCTTCGCAAAACTTGATGACCAAGCTATACGGGGACCACGCCAATAATAGGGAATTGTAGTAGACCGTTTCCGCAGCCCGCTAAGCGCCCGGATAGCGCTCCGTAATCCGCCGCGCGACCTATGAACTGTGCAGAGAAGGCTGGCGGCGCGCACGCCCAGCTCGCCGGCGTTTTCTTCAGGGATACCGTAGCGGAGGAGAAAAACGAGTATACTTCAACTCCCTATTGTGATCCCCGGGACTGCATTACCAACCTTTGCGATCCCCGCTTTGACGCTATTTCAGTGCGGCTCATACAGCGTACACGAGTACGGCGTGGGCATTCGATTTTCGCTCTCGACGATCAATGCCTTGACATAGCATTCGGGTGGTGGCTCGTGCCCAATCGCTGGGATGACGGAAATAGCTGAACATCAAAGGGGTTCGCAAAAGAATTGTTTCCTCTTTTTCTTTGTTTAGCTGCGGTCTATGTTGTGGCGGCAGCCCAGAAACACAAGTAAATACAAATATTTCTGGGCTGCCGGGAAAAAGTAGAAGCAAACGAATTTTATAACGAATGAACAGGTTTCAAGATTCAGCCTGGTGGTGGTCTGTTAAGCTCGGTTGGAATGCCTCCAAGTCATGGGCCTCTAAGAAGCAGCGCCAGTTCGCGGCAGCGTGGCTCTTCGTGGAGTAACTTATGCCTCGTTCACACTTGCGAACCGGCGGCCGGATCCGCGAGAATTCTGACGCCCGGCGACGAAAGCAGGCAGAATTTCCGGCGGAGAGCAAGATCGCTCTGGGACCAATTTTGAACGCCGGAAAAAAGTTTCCTCTCGCCGCAAGCCAATCAGAACGCACGGGGGAAGTGGCGCTTGCTGACGTCCGATCTCCGCTGACGAGCTGGCGACGATAACGACGAGACGCGCGCGGCAAGGAGGAGGTTTGGAAGCCCTCGTCAGCTATCGTCTGTTCGGGAAACTGCCAGACGCTCGCGCCACGCACTCCGCAGGCGGCAACAAATCTGAACGGCCCGATCTCTTTTCGGCGAGCGAATCCAGTCGGCGGCGAGTGCGTATTTCGCAAATGTGAACGAGCCATTAGTCTTGAATGTGACTTGGTGGAGACACTAAAAGCCCGGTTCATAATCGGATGAGGTGAATCTTGCTGCTCAATTTTGCACTGTTTCGAGCTTGTTAATAAGATAGATTTGATGAGGGCCCCAGACTGGTGGTACATGCTCGAGTTTTGATCGGATGAATTGCTATCAAATGCCATTTTGTTTTAGATTTGATGGAGTATATCTATATGTTATACTTCGTCTCATCCAACGATGAACTTAAGGCCAAAGCTACGGGTCGCCAGGTCTAATCCCGTTCCGTGCTAAACTATAACGGGCTTAACATTGGTTAGGGATGGGCAAATAAGACTCCTAATCAAAATGCGCTGCGTCATTTCTATAGCTTCGGCAATGCAAACAGCCGTGTATGACACGGCTTTCTTTGCAACGTAAAATCGATGAGTCAATCAGTGTTATACGATTCGAACCACTGTCACAGCCCATCCCCATCAATGATGCGAGACGACGGGGATAGAGGTGTGCCGAAGTATAGGTTTGGCCTAATGTAATCAAGTGGTGACGGATGCATTAGCTGTAATGATTTCAATGTGCCTGGACCAAGTGAGATCTATTGTCAATGTTACACCAAGATATTTATATAAATCTATGGCTCCTCGATCGGATCATTTTCGAATGAGCACGAAAAAAGTAACCTTTTGTACGCTTACGAGAAGAGCGAAATAAATAACGTTTTGATTTATTCAATGACGCGATCCAATTGTTACACCCTGCATTTAAACTTTAAGAGTGCTTCGTAGGCTATGATGGTAATTTTTATTGGCAATCTTATGGCAGAGTCCGCAGTCATCAAAGAAAAGTCGTATGGTGCAAGGGATAAAAACAAGAGAAGATTGTTAATAAAGATTGTAAACAAAAATCGTAAAGGTCCAAGCAACCTAGGGAACTCCCGGTGTTGCTGACTCTGCTGTTTGATTCACGATTGATCAATGGATGTGACTTGCTGACGGGAAGGAAGAATTCTCAAAACCAAGAGGAGAAAAAAGAGGATTTCGTGTTCCCTGTAAATACCACGCCTAACCATGACCGCAGTCCCACTGTCAATACATTATGCAAGTGACGGTTGCAGTCACTGTCTAGGGCATGCTTATTTCTTGTAAGGCGCATCGTCACATTAATCATACGAAAGCCGTCTTCACAAACTCGAAGCGTACATATATATACGAGCAGGCATGTTTTGAAGATGTCTGAGGGAGTGTGTCTAGCGATTGGCTATCATGTCTGCAGAAGTACGCCGTGCTTTGCTTTTTGCGATATATGAGCTGGGTGGCTGTAGCCTTAGATTCGCTGATTTTATATCTGACGAATTGCGCGCTTTGAGCACGATGCTTCCGAGCACCATACTTCCGGTTCCCTTAACGGCGTTACGCGTTCTTTCTAGGAACTGCGCGCTTCCCCGCAGCATCCTGACCGTGCAGAGAGGCGCGAAAGTTTAGCGCACGTTCCGTCATCGGGGAGCGGCAGTAGTTAGAAAGGTTGATTCACCCTGTTGGCTTTTTGCAGGAGGGGCGAGCAAGCGCTGCCAGCGGGACGAGTCGGTGCCGGGCCCTGTACGCTGGCACTGCCCGGGCTGCCACGCTGAGCGCACTTGCTTCTGCGCAATGTGTGGCGCCTCGCGATTCGGCGCGTTGCCGAGCGTGAGTGTTTGCTCATCAGTCACGCTTTGGAAGAGGCGAACCGCTCAACTGGCGTAAAGTGTAGCCCAGTTCGCAACTGACGGCTGTCTGGGCATCCGGGCATGGGCCTGATGCACACTATTTCTTCGGAGTAAAGGTAAGAGTCTATCTGCGGCCATGCTGCGCCATCAGCGCTAAAATGCGTCAGGCATCTCCGGCGAGGCGCTGCGCCAGCGGCGCGCACGTGTATGTCTACCGCGCTGGCGAGCGATTCTCTGCCACTTCTACTTGTTCTGGCCGAGAAAAACCAATTCGGTGGTGTAAATTGTAGGCAGCGAGAGGTACGCAGCATCAGAAACAAGGCAATCTGCGAAAGGGATTGTCCGGTCAAATTTTGTATTCGAGAAAACAATTGAATATCATTGTTATTGCCTCGAGACGGATCGTACGTGCAATATCTGAATTTTATATGCCCCTCTGCGTGAGTAATTGAATTTATGCTGCTCCAATCGCATTCTAGCGTAAACGCTGCTTTCGTTGGCAACATTGAAGCTCTGACGTCACAAAACACAAAGCGAGCAGTTTTGTCTGCCTCAGCGTGCTTCGTTTTTGTTGTTGTGCTCGACTTGTTTCGTAGTTCAGTGAGATTTTTGTTGCGCGGTTGGGTGCCGCAACCACCGGGCAGCACATGCGAGCCAAGACATGACGTTCCACACTTTTCCGCGAGACGTGCAGCTACGAGCGAAGTGGATCGTCGCCGTGCGTAGGGACTAGGTTCCCGTCAAGATCGAGATCCCGCTTATGCAGCAATCATCTCACAGAAGAGAGCTACGAGCTGAGCTCTAAGCGGACAGGAGGCTCGTAAGCTGAGGTGTGATGCTGTGCCAACGATATTAAACTACGTCCATCCACTGCTCGCCCAAATCGGATCAATCAATTTGATTATGCAGCGAAACCGAAACCAACAGCTAGGCCATCTGGAAACGATACCAGAAGTTGTATTTAGCACGCGTGCAGCCCGATTCTGTTTGACCCGCGTGTGAAAATGGAGCGTGACTACGATTCACCAAGCTCGTCCTAGTCAAGTGACGACATGCATTTGAACGATTCGCTGTTTGTCTTCGACCCGCGGACATCGCCTCTGAGGGAACGACCCGCAGCCCCCGCAGCCTCATCACCGATCCAGTGGATCCGCTGACATGTGTACCCAGATGCCGCTTCGTGTACTTAGGTGCTGCTTCAGAGCCGAAATCTGCATCCTTTGCTTTGCAAGCGCCCTAGCTCGATCGGTGGCCGTCGCAGTTGTGTTTGCGCGAAACGGCATACGTTTGCTCGAAGCTTATGGCTGTCTGCGAGTAATTTCCTGCTAAAAGGCGTGACTTTTTTGCACATGCTCGAGAACTGCATTAAAAGAACCGTATTTAAGTAGGGTACAGCCTAGGAGACTATATAATTCGAAACAAAATACAAGACATCCATCGACCAACGCTTGTTATCCCGACCATCCAACAAACCTTTGCGTTTTGTGACGTCACGCAGCACCTACGGATGTCAGCCATTGACACTGGCGAAATTCAGGGTGCAGTTTCGTACATAGGCTCATGAAAGGTTTAATTAATAACGGGAGATCATATATCAAAATAAAAATGACGTTTGTCTATATGAAGGCTCTCTCGACGCGTAACGATCGCCGAACTTGAGTGCTTCACCGGTTTCGTGCGTTGACACTCCCTCTCAATGGCCCACGCGAGTGTAACGTCAGTGCAATTTATGTATACTACCATGGTCTCCTCTATACTCGCAAAGCCTGGCAGTTCGACGACGGAGCCATAGAGTGCCCGGTCGCAGAGTTGGAGCGCGAGGATCTGGTAGCACAGAGCATTTCTCGGGGAGCCTGTATAGCCAGCGCACAGTTTTTGCAGCGGCGTGAACCTGGAACATGGCTTTCAAACCCGACGAGAGAAGAAGCGGTAGCGCGAGGAACGCGAGGAGCACGAACGGATATTCCATCGCTCGAGAGAAGTGTGTTTAGGCGTCTCGCCGCAGCGGGGCGCCCGTCACGTGGCTTTCCTCTCATCCGTTGTCTGCCGCTCTACCTTTTCACTTTCGGCAGCCGCGTCTCGTGGCGATCTGCCAGGCTTTGTCATTCGCAACTTTCAGCGATGGTGGTACCGCGGTGTGAGAATTGCGTTCCCTAGCTCCTGGATGATTGGCCTCATAATAAACATGCTTGCCTACACCTTCCTTGCGTGAAAAAATAATGTAAGGCTCTAATACTGCTCGTATATAGCAAAACTAGAATTACTTACGCGTCACAGACCGAGCCTCGTACCGATGTTCTACGACGATCATCCAGATGACAGCCATTTTGATAGGCACCGGTGCGCCCCTATAGGTCGTGAAAGTTGCGAATTATAGAGGAGGCTATGCTACTACACATCTGTAGCCACTGCTCCCCCGTAAAGCCGTTAATTGTGAAACCCAATCGTTGCAATCTATGTATGGATCTCGGCCAATAACGCAGGGCTGATAATACTGACTGCACTGTGGCACTGGGCGTGACTTTTCACCGTGCTCAAAAGCTCAACGCAAACCGATTTTTTTTTCTTGGGGGGGGGGGGGGGGCTCTAAACATATTATCATCAGCCCCTTCATTTGCCGAGCGCCCTCCGTTGATTACCGCCCCCCAGTAATCTGCGGAAAAGCAGACGCCACAGATTCCTTGGCCCGTTCACACACTTGCAACTGAGTACAAGATCGGTCTTCGAGCCTCCTGCATGCGCTGCAGCGGAGCTGGTCGCAAGCCGTAAAGAGGCTTAAAAACCGGTCCTGTCTCAGTCGGTCGCACTCGGTTGCAAGTGTGTGAACGGGCTTTCTCGGAGGACAACTTTTTGTGGCTGCTCAGTCGAAGGTACGGTAGCGCTTGCTTGAGCGACGAATAGAGCTCGGATCGCGGAATCCTCCTTTTCGCTCAAGATCGGAAAAAATAAAAGAAGAAACACTTTAGCCACATATTTTTTTACCACTAGGTACCTTGAACGTTATTCATTGAGGCTAGAAAAAAACGTCTCATTGAAATGACCTGGATGGAAGCACTACCACGCGCTCACCTGTACATGAAGATCGAACTGTTTCTCAGCGTGTCCTTCTTGCTCAGGAGCTATTTTCTCGCTATAATTACTGACAGCCTTAGATCGGCATGGAGGTCCTTCGGTCGTCCGACCCACAGCACCGGCTTGCGACCTTCGATAACGCATCGGCGTCTCGTCACCATCGAGCGTGCACGTGCAGGCGAAGCACGACCGAAGGCAACAAGCACCGTAGGTCCGAAATCCAAAAGACACTCCCGCCGTTCTCATCCTTATCAGTGACTACAATTGTGTTCTGAAACAGTCTTCACACAGACACCACTAGCAAGTCTACCCATTAACTAGCGATCTCCCATTATGATTTAAAAAAGAACGCCCACGTGTCTATACCTTCCCAGCAAAACACAATAAGAGCCATTCGCTGCAATCTCAGTGGGAAAAGCTCAAAAAAGGCGATGCCGAAAATAATTAGTTTAGACTTAAAAAGGAAGTATAGGATATGGTGAGGCCTTCACACATGCTCCCGCAATTCCCAATGTCACAGGTGTCAATAACAACGCAGTGCTTATTTATATTTTTCTTGAAGATTGTGTGGTAGAGAAAAGATAACACATCAGACGCAGTGGTTTCGTACAGCCTAAGTGACGTATGGCGTGGCTTCTTCAGGATTCGTTCTTTGACATATTTTATCGGCGAATCATGGAAATCTCACTGGTTACGGAGCGATAATAAAATTATCGGGACTCGCCACGCGAGCGTGTGACTGTATACATATTTATCCAGCATGAGATTAGTATACCAAAGGCCATAATCGAAAATGAGCAAGCAAATGCATGAACCTAAGTCGACCGAATGAATCATAGTCTACGAAGCCGCCGAAACAGAAAATCTTTGGCGGAGCCGGAATTTGAACTCCGGGTCCTTTAATATCCGGTCGGGTATGCTGACCAATACCCGACGGATATGTCGGGACACGTTTCGGAGTTTAAATCTCGGTTCCGACAAAGATCGTTTTATTTCAGCTGCTTCTACGTAGACTTTGATACATTGGATCAAGTACGATTCATTCATCTCCATAGTTTTTTTATTTATTTCCTCTTCGGTGATCATGCATTTCTTAATGTCACAAAGTGCCCATAATGTATGCCAGAGAATATAGCGACATTATTGCGCGCTATAGATGATAAATTAAGTCGGCTAACGTGGGATAATATAAGTGTTTCCGTCGAGACCGTCTTAAATTTATTCATTGACAGCTCAAGAAACGGATCTAGTACCTCCGCAACCATTGAGGTTAATGGACTCCAAGGAATGAACCATGAAGCAAGGAGAGCGAACATAAATTGTGGCGCCGCGTTTGTTAAGCTGTCGACGACCCAGTGTTGGCTGTAACGGGTTACAAGCAATGGCGTTACAGGAAACGCGTTACTACTTTCAGTCACGTAGTAACGTACCAGTTACATTTAGAAGAGCGTAGCGGGTGGCGTACTTACGTTATATATCTTGGTTTTGAAAGCGCACAAAAGACGAGGACAGAGTAAGGAACACCAACGACGGACGAGCGCTCGATTATAGCCTTTGGTATACGTTATATAGTGTCAGTAACGGGTGGCGTAGTTACGTTACACGTTACGTTTTCTTCCGAAGACATTAAAAATATACATTTTGCTTCAAATTGTTTTTTTCTAGGCATATTAATTCTTGCACTCGTCCCCTTATATTAAATATCTTGGCCCTCTTTTTCCACGGAAACTCTCCACTTTCTCGAAAAATGGCGCTTTTGAATACCTACGTCAAAACAGTTCAATGTTTTATTTTTAAATAATAAGTAAAGGGAAACTAACGTGCGTTACACTTTTATCGGTTACGCTTACCCGTTCCTTTTTTTCACTTTAAAGAAGTCTGTTTTCGAAAAGGTTCTTCGACACCCCAAGAACTCTTTCAGCTCGTGTATGGTATCGCCTCAAGCACTATCGCCCACTGGCGCACTACAGAGTCAACTTGGCGATTAAGAACCATCTCTATTAAAAGGGAGCTTAAAAAAACACTTATAGGTTTTCCCAGAGGACCCTTTTAGGGTGTGCTTAAAAAAAACTTTTTAAGGTGCAAAATTTAGACAAGCCGAAGAAGTCCTAAGAGTTATTTTAAAACCATATTTTTTTCTTTTTTTTCTTTTAGAGTGTGGGATTAAAGAGTAACGTATTTCGTTATTTGTCTCTCGGTTCCCGCTAGAATACAGCATTGACAACAGATGTCTATTTTATTGTAGTCGCCGACATATAAAAAAAATACTCGGGGCAAGGCTCCTATCTTCGGGGTACAATCGTCGCTGGTCATATCCGCTGATGCCTCGCGCCTATTGATTGCCGAGCGACAATAACAAGATCCAGTCTTCCCACGCGCTTCGCTTCTTAATACATCGGTGACCAGGGTAATTCTCTATTCAGCGCCCAAGGTCCTCGAGTTTTCTCTCGTAACGGAACAACTTAGTATCCGCTCGGTGTCACTATAAGTGCACTGTTATTGTCACCGAGGTGATACAAGGCTGCACCTTGTGCCTAGAGACATACGTTCGGATCTGGGACATCCGATACGGAGAAGGGAGAACGAGTGGCCCAGAGAAAGTTCGGAGACTGTATAGCGCTGGACGCGCAAGCGATGATTGTTGCTGCCCCAAAAAGTGAACCTCTGGAATGTTCCTCTCGCCTCCCAGCACCGCTTGCAGCATTTCTTGGTGCCTATAGTTTGTTTTCTTTTATCCTTTTTTTTCTCTAGCTCGAGTTTTATAACCGCGCCGCCATTACATATTTCGCGGGAGGTCGGTGACCATCGCGCAGCATTCCGTGCTCGCGGTGGAATAATCTGGCCGTTTCGCTTCCATATAAGGGGGACGAGTTACGCGTGCACCTGCCTTTATCTCGCGCAATAATTGCCGGGGACGTAGGAGGGCAGAAACGCACCAGGGGTATGGGCCGTGAATATAGAAAAGTGTCCGAGGGAAAGGTGCTTACGCCTACCCGAAACAAACGGGCTGAACGAATAAGTAACACGCCAGAAGTACGACGGTGGCAGATTGTGTCATTACAATAAAGCCCCCGACAACTAAGAAACTTAAGAAAGGCAGTGTATGGCCTATTATCTGTACGCTTTTTGACTCACGGTTTCTTCTTGTTTTGTTCTTATCGGCTGATGCCGCGATGCCATCAGCTACGGAGAGAAAAGACGCTCGAGACATTGCTCAATCTCGTTCAACATGCAGATAACGAGCCCGGACTTATATGCATTGATCAAGTTTATAATATAGCTCGTATGTTCTCTTTTACCCGATTCTTTGTTTGTTTTCGTCTTTTGTGGACCGAAATTATTTTCCTCACTGAGATCAAGACGCCCCTCCGTGAGATATTACGGAAAACAAGAAAAAAAGATAAAGCTGTTTAGTCCAATGTCTGCTGTAGTTATTTTTTTTTTCAAGAACTTCGGGATTCACGTGCGACGAGATCGATGAGGACAGGACGTTGGTGCTGCCTGCATGCCAAGTGGAGGCCCGACATTTTCATCGTGCCCTCTTCGCCCGACATTCGTTAATCTAATCGCTACTCTAATTCGTGCACCGATCCTTCTCGGACTCGGGCAACCGCGCCGATTCGTCGCAGGGGCGCGAGACGGGTTGAGGTATCCCTCATCGTGTCCTCGCGATAACCCTAATCTTCACGCTCTACGCACCGCGAGACCTCGCCGACATTCCAGCAACCAATAAGCGACCTGCAAAGGCGGGTTGGGGTTCAAGTGAAGAACGTAAACTCGATGCCGGGGCAAGATTAGGGCCAGCGCACGGCACTGAGAGTACAAAGATGGCAGCTTCTCGCGCATATGAAGCAGGAGGAGCCATCTTTCTTGTCCTCCCTCCCATTTGGTGCGCGATTGACAGTCGCGTGTTTCGCTGGATATACCACGTTTCACCTTAGAATGCTCCGAAGCGGACGCCATGGGCCATTTTGGCTAAACCAGCAGCGCGATGAGCGGATCACGTGACTGCACACCGCGGCCGTCGCTGCGTCCCTTCGAAAGCTCACGTGGCACTCACACAACGTTGGATCGGCTCGGATGGCTCGTGGCGTCTTACGCGGTCCACTGCAAGGTGAACGGAAGTACAGACGCTCCAGATACATCGGGCGAGTGGCTTATCGGAAAGGAGTGAATTAGGCACTCCGGTTTCTTGTTGCTCGCTGTCGCCAACTCTTGAAAGTGGTTGGGAAGCCTGGGACGTATCTCCGGCATGTGTGTTTAGAGGACTACTGGACCGAAATGTGAAGCTCGAAAACGAATGCCGAAGCGAGCGAGTTGCCACAGTACCCAAATATGTGATCCATGCAGATGGATGACGATCGGATTATTGTATTTCTTTGAACGAAGTTCCCTGATCGCGCCGATCGGGCGAACCGTCAGCCGGAAGCAGGCGGTGCCACCGAGGCCTTTGGGAGTAGCGGTGGCAGAGCGGACGTGTCCTCACTTGCTCACTCCTCTCTCTCTCTTTCTTTTCGTTCCGCCGCCTTGCCTCTGCTCGTGCGAGAAAGTACGCGCAATTGCAAGCTTGCCAAAACTGCGTTCATCCGCTCGCTGCAGATACTTGCACGCATGGGGCGCCAGTGAGGCGCCATGCTTGCAGTATACCATGATTAAAAAGTTCATCGAGCAGCATTGGCGGTCGTCATCGCTTGTACAGGAAGGTCGTAATTGGATCCGAATCCTCGCTCACCGCTCACGCACCGCCGTGCCCAATACGAGTCAGAGGCACGTGAACAAGCAGTGACGAGACAGGCGTTGACGCGACTTCTGAAAGGGTCTGTTGTCTCTGAGGAGCGTTCACTGGAAGCCATATTTCAGGGCGCTGTTAAGAGCACCTCGCTTAAAACGAGCTGACATTAATAGGCCCCTAAGACCGGCAGTCCTGACTGTGCGGAATGCATGTTTCAAAGAACTGTGGAAGCTCGCCATCAGCATTTTGCTCACCAGTCGCAGCACACAGCCATGGCCGACGGTTAATACACCCTATATGCTATAGCATTTTTTAGCGTTGGAACTGGAAGATGTTACGTTGAAGGACAGCTTGAATCTCTTCTCTGCCAGAGCCCACAACTTTTTGGCAATGTAATTTCCACCGGCGGCGATGCACTTCCACTACCGGCGCACTACTTTCCGCACGCCGTCTTACTGGCGCACTACTTTCCGCACGTACGTCACAAACGGCACATGCATCCGCATACCTCGTCGTCGGACGCAATACCGTTACCCTCAAGATGTTCCTTTATCTTGAAAACAGCCAAAAGCTCCTGATGGCGCGTGAGTTCCGGCGCTCTAAGGCTTGTGGGAGCCACTGGTTTCCTCGCCCGCAGAAGTGCGTAAGCTCGCGGACGTGCCGGCCGAGAGTTGTCTGGCTTCGAGCTGGCTCGTCCCGTATCGTGTTGAAGATAGTTGCGCCACCTTGCTGGCTTAACTTCTCTGTCGCATCTCCTCCACGCGCCTCCCGTTTCGGGGCGGACCAGGGCGCAAGGAGAGAGAGTCGGGCTCGGCCCTCCGGAGTGGACGGCCGTTGGTCGGGGAGTCCTGGATTGAGGACTCCGGACAACGGGTCGAGTCCGCGAGCGTGAGCTCGTCCGACCGAGCGATGACTCCATCGCTAGTGCAACTTCCTCTCTGGCTCTGACAGGTCGGCGTCCCCACAACCTGTGGGATTGGTCTCAACAACCTCTGCCAAGAGCCCTGGCCCCGAACTCCTGCGACGACGGGTAGCGGCGTGAGCTCGTCCGACCGGCGATGACTCCGTTCGCAATTACCCTTTGGCTCTCAGGTCGGCGGGCGCTGCGGGCACACCTTGTGTCCACGGCTCAGCTTGACCGCAGTGTCTTGCTGGGGACCCTGGTACTCAATGAACGCTGTTGGATACCGGGATTATCGTTGTTGACATGGCGGTACGAACTCGGCGCGGCGACCGCCCTCGCTGGTAGCCGTCGGCCGCGCGGTGGGACGGGCATCGGATTCCCCTTGAGCACGGGTCCCCAGACGTAAAGGTGCGTAATCCTGCCTCCTTTGCCTTTATTACCACAAGGTGAATGAGGCAACACACCTTGAGAACCTGCAACCCTCCTGGGTGGCATTGGTCTCAACAACAGCCGCCCCTCACCATCTACGACGGCATGCGAAGGGTAGTGCGCCTCTTGCGGAAGTGCATCGTCGCGGGTGGGGACTATACCGAAAGTTATCTGCTCCTGGGAAAGAAGAGATTCAAAACTTTCATTTCAATGTAACAACTTCCAATTCCATTTTCTGAATAAAGAATACAGAAAGATCCATTGGTGGACTCTTAAAAATGCGTTAGCATGACCCTTGGGAAACACCACAGTATTAGCATCCTTTGGAAAACGCTAATACTGACCTCTTCACTTTTCTGTTCTGGCTTTCTATTTTGGCTTTCTTTTTCTTCCTCTCCTTTTTACTCACTCTTTGTTGGCCTCGTTACGGGTGAGTGTTCGCGCTACCAAAGGGGGCGTGTGGCGTTTCCCAAGGGTCACGCTAACGCATTCCCTATGAATCCACCAATGGATCATCTTAGTAATTTCTTCACCCTTTCTCTGTACTCTGCCTGTCAAATGGCGACGCCCCTGGATATGGTCATCCAAATCACTCGTGGAAAGAACCACATCCACACCATTCGTGGGAGGGACCCACATTCATCATTTTAACTACACAGACACCTTTCAGTGTACGCACCGCTACTACGGAAACACAGAGCGAAAAACATCTGGTGACGGCAGAGCGGCAACTCAGCTCGCCCGCGCATTCGGCAGCTGCCGCGGCGCCTCCTCCTCTCTGGCTCCTCGCCAGCAGTGCGATGCGCGCGTCACCCCTCCCCTCCTTCTCCCTTCTCCCCGACGCTGACAAACTAACAGACACCACAGGGTTTTCGTCAAAACGAGAGTTCTAATGCTGACGGATTAAAAAGTTACAGTACCTAGGATACAAAGCTTATTTCTTGCCCCTAGTATATAGCAAAGTTGTGACTTGAACCTAGCAATTGCATTCGCTCGTTTTCTCTTCCAACAGATACAAAAAGCGATAAAAGTTCGCGTTACCTAGACCAACAGCACGGCGTCTTTTATTTGAAACTGAGCCGTTCTAGCCGCTCGCTAGCATTGATATAATCAGCGACAGCATTAGAAACGCAGGACGTAGCGACTCCCAATCATCCCATTATCGCTTCGATACCGATAGGATTGCGACTTGAGTCGATCAGAACGGCGAAGAAAAAGAATGAATCACGAAGTGAAAAGCGCGAACATAAGAAGCCATTCTCTGCGTATCTTACGCTCGCAGTGACTAGAGTTTCAATGTACACAAAACCGCCACTCATGAAGAGGTTAAACATGGCAATTTAGTGCGATCAAATACAACAAAAACGCCGAAGTGGAGCTGCAACAGATGATTGTATCACACGAACACAAGCAAGTTCACCAAAAGGAGCAGAAAAAAACACGGCAGTGATCGAAGAAAGAATTCTTGAAGGGTATATCACCGGAAAGCTCGGAATAACTATGATCATTGACAACTTAGGGAACGAGGGGCGTGGCGAGTCCCGGAGTGTCTTATCTATCACCCCGCAGCCAATCAGATTGCGACATGAGCCGAAAAGAAAGCCGAAGACTGAGCCAGGAATCAACATGTACACGTGATCATAATAGGCCGAGCCCTGATTTTCTAAAGGTATCAGTTACTATGGCCGCACTGAGGGCTACAGAATACTTTATTTAAAGCTCACCAAAGCAAGCTGTGTGTCTCCCTAGAAAAACAAAACACTGTTCTGCTCTATCCGGCGTGGTATGATTATCTATGCAGATCATGGTCCAAGTCAAAGGAAAATGCGAACTTGACCTTTTTCTGCCCAACCTAAGTAAAAGTAAAAACTTTGTCGCATTAAAAACCAAATCCTTTTAATGACATGCAGCGTCACGAAGTTTCCGAAAATCTGATAAACTGCAAAGACAGGGGCAACAAACAATCTTCCTATTCGCGGTTTGTTTTCTTTCTTTTTTATCTCAGTATTCATTTACTTTTTCTTTTCCGAACTTTGGTCATATTCCTTCTTCCCATCATGTGGCTCAAGTAGCAAACTAAGCTCTTAAAATCCACCGCTAAATTCCGGTTACTCAACCTATCGCGCTACGATTTTCTGAGAGTTGCTTCCAGGTGGTGCATTTTCTATAGAATTTGTAAAGAGCGAATTTACCTGAGGAAATAGCAAACAAAGAAAAGGGCTTAACTCGTAGGGAAACGCAGTGAAGTCACCGGTCTTCAAACAATAGGGCGCCCTATTGTTTGAAGACCGGTATCTTCGCTGGGTTTCCTTAGGAGTTAAGTGTTTTTCTTTGTTTACTTTTTCTCAGGTAAATTCGCTCTTTGCAAATTATACAGAAAAATTCACTCACCTGTGAGCAACGCTACACAAAATCGTAGCGCGATAGGTTAAGAAACCGAATTTTGTGGACGATTTAAAGAGGTTGGTCACTATTTGAGCCACCCGATATTTTCTTTCCCGTCGTGGCATCTTTTAGTCTTGATGACCGAACGAAATTATCTTTATTCTTCAGATCGACGCAACGCACCTGAAGCGAAAACAAATAATGACATTAAAGAGTCGTGCTGTCTACGTACTTTATATATATAATACGATGCTTCGAAAAACCATTCTTCTCCGTGTCTTTTTACCATTTCTTACTCGTGTCGGATTAGTAGGCACCCAACCATTCATCGTAACGTATTTTCTACGCATCCTGCTTTGGCAAACACGTTGTAAGCAATATGCGTAGCCATTTGCATAGTAGTTTGCGCTGGACCATTAATAATAACCGCAGATGATTGGTATCGCGGCGTGTTTAGGGCGTGCAATGCTCAAGGGATGATACGCGTACCTTGACTTGCGAGACCTTCGTGGTAATTAAAAAGGAATTGTCCGTTTCCGGCGCCCGTGTTATGATTCTAGGTGTTAAGATGGACGGGCCGAAGCCAGTCTTGCTGAAAGGCCTTGCGCTAGATTGCGGGCAAGGTCAGATCTGACACGCCTTTGCGCCCTTTTCTTATAGCAAGGCGTACTCCGTATAGACTATTACTGTCTCATAGAGTAATTACAACCATCAATGATTGATTGCTGCAGTTCATGGGGTAGTTGCAAGTCATCTTAGACTTCTTAGGTGACTAGTAAATGATAGCTGTCACTGTCGTTCTCTCCAAAACGGTCATCTTGAACTTCTTCTTTCCAGCTTCTAACTACTTTTGTGTCCGTTGGAAAATAAAAGAAAAATACCCTTATATGATAGTTTACCACAATGGCCGATTTCCCCAAGAAACGTTGGGAAATATTTATTATATATAACGCCACAGTTTGACATTTCGTAAAAAACATGAATGAAAGTAAACTAGCCCAGCTCGATATTATAACGAGCACGTCGCGTTAGTTGTATTCACTATTGGCATTGCTTATAATTTTTTTTAAGCCCTAACACAACAAACAAGATTCAACAAAGCGGGTATAACCCTAATTGAGGGAACACCAAACCTAAAGTCACGAGGATCCAAAATTGTAACTTTAAGATTGTAAAGTCACTCCTGAATAAAATAATTAAAAATAACAACAGACAAAAGCCGTCTGATGGTGGCAAACAAAACGTTCGTATCTCCAAACAAGTCTGTTCAACCTTCCGTTCAATGGTGGTAAACTAAACGTTCGTTTCTACAAACAAGTCTTTTCCACCTTCCAAGTTCACATCTCCAAAGCCATCAAGCGCAACACAACGCTGGCGAGATATGTTCACAATAGGTCTGTACCGCTTTCTCTAAACCTCGAGTTTGTTTATACACACCCGACCGCACATTTTCCGAGCGCTGTGATGCGTTTCGAGAATCCGCGTGAAATTCTATCAGCCCCACCTCCAAAAGCGCATCCTCAAATTTTAACAATCGAGGATATGGCCGATGCTTGGGATGCTCCGATGAATGTTGGTAAACAGCTCAACTGGTTTTGTTGTTGTTGTTCTTGAAATGCGAAACTCTCCGCAATCCCGATTTTTGTCGAAATGCGGTCTCTGCTCCCAGATGCTGCTACGTTCGGTCGCAAACGAGAGTTCAAACTTCTAACACGAAAAAGAATATCGAGACCTTTGTGTCTGTAAAATGAGAACAGATGTGAAGGTCAGGATGTTGTTCCCATATATAAAAACGAGATATTGTTACTCTGGTTAGGATATCGCTCCTGTGAAACATAATAAAGGACGCCGAGGAACATGACACGTCCCCGCAACTACAGTTATAAAATGTAGCGCAATGCAAGACACGCGGAATTTATCCTTGGTACCTTTGCAGCAAAGAGACGAAACCAAAATAAAATAGAAGTTAGAATTTAACTTTGACTTTATTGCCGTTGTATACTTGCAAAAGGAGACAGCAGCTCCTCTCATATATTATCAGACAGCAAGAGAAAAAAATAGTGAACAGCCTCTGAAATTTCAATGAGGCTGGACTCTTTCAATGAGCTGCGAAAAACAGGTAAGTAATTATTTAAAAACGTACGAGTCGTGATCTATGCTCACCAGGCAAACATCCAAGCAACCTTGTA
>JAZHYW010003987.1:0-11784 GCA_037355805.1 Ixodes ricinus
ACGTCAGCCGCATAGCCTCCATAAGCCATGCTCCCTTGATGCCTCGCCTCTTTCTCATTTTCCTCCTTACTCTCCTCACTTATCAGCCCAACATGACCACATCACGTGACCGTAGCTACCCTTCGTCTAGCCTTCGATCTGATAAAACCTACCGGACGGAGCGCGCGCAAGGCTGCAAGGAATCCTTCTACAATCAACCATCCATCTCGCACGTGACATGTCACGCGTACCAATCGCCAGAGAGATCTGCGGTTACGTTGGGCAGAATATCGTTTAAACTTTTTATGACTAGGCTTCACCAATGTTGCGACGTGCCCCCTCTTAGCACTTATAACCTCCTTGTCCGCGACTCGATTTTACAACGGCCGGGATAATCACCTAGATACTACACGGATTGGCTTTGTCTTAGGCTACGGCAAAAAGAAAACAGGGCAGTGATGGCGGAAAATAGCAGACTATCTCTTTTGATCATGGAGAAAGCGCTTGAAGAGACGATAAGATTAACCGCTTCAAAGTTTTTCTTCTTTTGTTTTTTTACAGTAGCGACGCGGTGTTTTTTGAGGTGGCTCCACCCGCTCCTTTAGTTCACCTTCTTGGGCTGTATATTAAGATCATAATTGCTTACTTTCTTCACTTAGACATTGTAAGGCCGCGGTAAATAGTGTGCATGTTGCGGCTCGCTGCGCCGGCTGGGGTGTGTTCTTTTATTATTTGTTTTTGCTCCCGACGCCGTCGGCCCGAGTGTTCGGACTTCGGAGCGCGCGTGTTACCCGATCCGGGCAGTCGGCGCTCAGGCGCCATTCAGGGGGCGAATAATGCACGGGCCGATTAGACAAGGAATTTGGTTCTGGCGGTTGGAGAACTGACGGGGTGTTGTATTTACTGTCGGACGTTTATTGGACAGGTGTATACCACGTGATCTCTTTCGGTTTTAAAATGATTGGTCGGTCCTGGCCAGAGGGAGAGAAGGACCTTTCCTACAAAGGCCCGTGTCGGGCGAGAGAAGGGAGATTTTGGCGTATGAGCTTGGCGCGCACGCGGACTTGGAGGCGCGCAGCCATGATGCCGGGTCCCTGACTTTTTGTGACGAACGTACAGAGTCAGTAATTATTCGGACTTATAAACACCTTGGAAAACGCCAACCATCAAACGGCTCCTGGATTCGGCAGCACCAACAGAAGACACCAAAGACCATCGTCATCACAGAAGTACGAAGAACCAAAAAGAACTTTTAGTGACATCAAAAACTTTGTTTTTATTAACCAGAGCGATCGCTGTAGGCTTAGTCCAGGTGCTCTAAACGCATACGTTCCGCATCGTAATTTGCACCGATTGCGTTTTGCAGAAATTGCTTCCTCACGGTACAGCGCAGGGGTTTTTCTCAACAGTGATATGTAACTTACGTTCGCTTTAACGCGATTATGATTACAAAATCACAGAAAGAACTTCAAAATCGCTATAGACAATTTCTTGGAGAGAGAGATGAGGTGGGTTTTTTGACGGATCATATTCACAAAATCTTCGAAGCCTTGACTGCTTTACCAGTGTTGTCCTGTCATTACACATAGTCTGCGGGAAAGAAATACTTCACATCATCTATCGCGTTCGAACATTTTCAGCCTTGAATGCAAGAATACAGAGTTCCCTCCAACGCCGAGGAAGAGGATGCGGAGAAGCTCCTGTTTATGCTCGCACTCTGATAATAACTACAGGTATACCTTCCCGGGGAAAGTGCACGGTCTGGATGTGGTCCACAGACAATTCCTACGTTGGAAACAGCAAATCGCAAGAACCGCACAGAAATGACTGCACCTCATCCTTTGTCATTTCGGACGTCTGTTACCAAAGCCAGCGAAGCTGACAAGCTTCGACGTCTGTGAACGTAGAAAGCAGACGACGAGCAGACGGCGAAATGATGACGTGACGTATTTACTCCATTTGATTCGACGTTACCCCCGATCGAGGAGGGTAGCGTGAGTAATTACTCCGGAGTAAACAATCCGCTTCTGGAACGCAAGTACTGACGCCATCGAGTAAGCGCCAGTATGTTTTGAAACGCCACGGTACGGAACTTTTACAACGGACTCAAATTGAGTAAATTTTAAAACACAGTATCGAGGGGCCTTAGCGCATTCTGCCCAACAGTGACCTCACTGGCGTGCTTGCACATCGCGACGCTCTCCCGGCCCCCATTCTATACACTCTACCTGGGTTCTGCAGCGCGAGCTTTTGATTCGCGTGCCCCAAGCTATGGTACGTCAACACACTCGATCACCGATCACCTCACCCTCCCCCTTCATAGACATATACAAATTAGTCGCTAGACACCAGTCTGCCAGAGCATGGCGACATTGTTACGCACTGTGGATGAGAAATTTAGCCAGTGCAGTACGATTAGGTAGGTCTTTTCGAGCCCTAGAACCGTAGGCGCTTCGAGCCTTTCGGCACCATGATTTCGACCTAGGCCTTTCGAGCCATATCCCCCTAAGCCCTTTCCAGGCCCCATCGAGAAAAAGAAAAAGGCCAGAAAACAACAGTGCGATGGCTGCGGGCACGAGCGCTCGCGCAGCCCTTTCGTCGCCCCCACAGCCCATTCGAACCGTTTCAACCGCGAGCGATATCGACGTGGCGCCATGGACCCAGAGAAAGACAAAGCGACCGCAGGACCGACCGCTGTCCAATCTGCGAGCGTGGCGACGTCACCGCTGCCGCCTTCCACCCTGGCGGACGCCTCCGGCAAGCGCTGCGCCTCCACGCAGGCCCAGTGGCCGGCAGAAGTCTGCCACAAGTGCCAGTCCCAGCTGGGACCCACGGGCGAAGGCGTCGGCGTGCGTGCCAAGATTCAGGCGAGCCCGACGCCCGCGGCCGCGGCCGGAGACGCGTCGGAGTCGAGCAGCGAGACGAGCGACACTTCGGAGGACTCTTCTAAGGCGACGTCGCTGCTCAACGAGAGCGACGCCCGCTGCTACGGCGATTTCCTCAACGAGGACGCCTGGTTGGACCGCATGCTCGAGCAGCTGGGGCTGCCCAGGTGAGAGGCGCCTGGCGACTCTTTCGGGAAACGAAGGGATGCATGCAATACCTGCTAGAATATAAGGCCTGTGCATGACGTCATCGTTAGTGGATCCCGCCCCAAGACAGGCTGATACTGGACTAGAGCAGCCACAGAGCGGCAGTTGTGTCCGTCTTGACGTCGCCGCGGGATAGCGTTTTTGTGAGACGCTTCAAGGCGTGGTGGAGGCGATGCCGACGCAGGCTAGGCGGTACTGCGTGGATCCGCTAGCGATGACATTTGTGGGAAAGAGGGGAGGGGGGGGGGGGCTAAAGGCCTCGTCTTCTAGTTGATATTAGTTCTAGTGCCTCCAGCAACACTCAAGTGGACCGACGTTCATGACTAAACCTGCCTTCTCCAGGGCCCTGAAGGAGCTGCCTCTTGCCAAAAAGTCCACCCCCCGGAGACTTTCGGGAGGTCGTACTTCAAGTTTCACTTAGAAACTTGGCTTCGCAATGACCCTGACGAAAGCAGGTCATAGTTAAAAAGGCATACGTCCTTCATAGTTAAAATGTATACGTCCTTCATAGTTAAAAAGGTATACGTCCTCCGAAAGAACATCAGCTGCCACTTGAGCCTATAATAGAAAGAGTTTCCTTGGAGTTCATTCTTGCTGATTCGACGTCTTTTGTGTTTTGTTTAGACCGCTAACTTGTACTTGGACGTATTGTTGGATGTTTACTCTTATTGCTTCTTTCAAAGTGCCGCCTTCACGGTGTAAAGTTAGCACTCCGAGGGAACGCTCGCCAAAAGGGGAGTAATCAGGGCTGGCTATATCACGCCACGCCATCGTGTTCGTCGTTCTCGGCAGAAAGTTACCGACGTTCAAATCTGGGCATTTGAGCGAGCTCAAGTATGGCATCCTGTTAATACTTGATATTGACTGAAAAGTAAGTTTCTATAGTCCCCGACAGGATAAGAACAGCCGGGTGTTTATTTTGGTCGCCCGGCCTCCCGCACGTGTTCGTTGCATTTTGTTGTGTACTCGGTGCATGCTCGTGCCCGTTCCATGCTCAGAAGTCGCCGGGAAGTCTTACGCTCATTCACACTGGAAGCGGATCCGCAGCCGCAAAGCGGTTGCGAACGGTTGCGTAAAGATCCAGTGCATTGCACGCGCACTCGATGACATCAAGTGCGCGTGCAATTGTACTGGATCTTTATACAACCGCGTTCGCAACCGCTTTGCGGACGTGGATCCGCTTCCAGTGTGAATGAGCGGTCAGAGAGTTTTAGAGGAGCTAGGGTGCCCCCACACTTTGGGTCCCCCAAACAGTTGGTGGGTTCGCAATGCGCACGTGCAGAATCTCTGCTCACGCGCAGTGAGACGCCCTAACCTCCTTGGGCGACCAAAGCGTTGGGGCACCCTATAATAAAACTAGTTGTTACCGTCGGCAGGGTGCAGTAGAACCGAGAAATACGCCGACCGTGTCGTCCTCTCCATAGGAGCTGGGTGTCGTGTGGAATCAACTCTGCCACAGGGGCTCATGGTGGCGCTGCCAGTCGCAGCGGGGCCAGGCAACCTGTGAGGCAGCGTTTAGCGAGGCTGGGTTGGGGCGTGTTGGTGTGACTATTTCTTCTTGTTTTGCGTTGCGTGTGAAGGGATACACTATTGGGTGGCTGCTAGCTACGCCGAAGAGACAAGAGACTCAAAACGATGTCAAATACGGCGAACACCAAGTCGGAGTGGTGGTAGTTCTTAGGGGGGCAACATGGGTTACCTCTTATTTCGACGCCGAGTGAGACATCTCTGTTCGCTGAACGTGCATAGTCAGCATTCGGCCAATAGTGAATGAGACCGACTTCACAGCGAACTCCGCTTTCTGATCGCTCACGTCGCCAATATCGTGCGACAAAAACAGTAGCCGCGTGAGCGTCCCACCTCGTCAAGCAAAGGAAGCACGCGCCAAACGTACTGACATCCAGAGGGGTTGCTGCCACAAGTCCTTTCCTGCCATTGTGAGAGCCTTGCTGCTAAGCGCTTACCTTCCCTAGCACACACTTGCACCATCAAACTTGTTCTTATCGGCTCGAATAAGTAAGTGTCACCACCAGCATGGTGCGATGACGTAACGTGCAAGCCATTTAAAGCGGTGTCCACAAGGGATTCTAGCGCTGTAAAGCGAGACGGAAACATCAATGCTTGTACCAAATACTTTACTAGGGAAATACATTTCACTCCGCTCATTTGCATTAGACAGAATGCCTACAGCGCCGAATCCAGCCCTGACGGAGGGGAGGTCCGCGTCAGTCCACGCGCATGCGCACGTGGATGTTCGCGGCGGCCGCGGCGGTGTGGTCTCCGATTCCACCTAAAGCCCCTTCATGTTACAAAAGTAGCGCAAGGTGCGTCGATGCACGATGCACGTGCAACGTGCAACCCTTGGGAAGATCATGGCGGCACAGCGCAACAAAGTATTTGGCTCAGCACTGAGCTCGATTTTAGATGCCATGTTCTTCCTGTGGCGCGCGGCACGTGTCTCGAGCATTTCCACAACAATGAATTTGGTATGTAGAACAACCAGCATCGTTATCATCATTTACCGCCCTATAGCCGAGACCTCCACGACGATAGATGGCTCCGCCAAGCCCAGAAAACCTGTCCGCGCCGAGGCTATTGTATTTGAGAGGAGTGGAATGTATTCCCCCTAGTAAAGTATTTGCCTGTACATAGAAAGCTCAAACTCTCACCCAATGTGCATCCAGGTGGTGCATGTTATTTGCTGAAATTTGAAGGAGTAACTCTCTTCCTGTGAATACTGAAACCAACAAATTTCTCAGGGGCAACGGCGGTGTGTTCGTAGACAGCGAGTTAGCGATTGTTGTAGCTTGTAGCGCCATCTCCAGACAAGCACAGCGAGCAGACGACGCACTCTTCCGCTTGATTGCTGGACTTATCGGTTCAACCTAGAAAAAGGGCGATCGGTATATCGCTTCAATTGGCATTCTCAGTGGCGCTAGAGCTAAACGCCTTGTTGCCATCGCACGATGATTGGGACGCGACGCTGCCCCAATAGTTTGATTTTATTGGCTGAACTGATGAAATCCGACGACAGATATTCCGAGTGGCGATACTCCGGAACGTACGAGACACCCGTTGGCGTAGTTTCCTGCAGAGCTCTCGGAATGCCAATGACTGTGACTTATCATGTGGATTGACCAAGCCAAATGGCTAGGACGAAAATGCCATTGCACCTAAAAGTAAAAGCCGGCAATCTGACGCTCAGTATGGCGTTTCACATCGTCGCGCTGTTACATCGCATACTTTATGTTAGGTATAAATCCAACTTCAGACTCCTCATTTGCTCCATATTTCAGGGTTGCTGGCTCTCCGTGTGCTCTCCATTGACACCCCTACACGTTTGAGGGGCAGCTGCTAAAGTTACTGCAGCTTAAAGGGCAACTCCGGTCCATACTTTCGATTTTGGAATTATGACTGTTTTTAGTGCAGTCAGCGCTCCTGAATCGCAAGGTGTAATTTTTTCTCGTTAATGTGCGTAGTATTAAAGATATCTACGCCTCAAAGTTATGTTTGGGGCGCGGCCAACAAAACCGAAACTAGCCGCTCGAGGCCCCTTCAACACTGGAAATCAGCCGCTATGTGAACGTGACGTCAGGATCGTTCTCGTTCAACGAGTACGCAGGCCGAGCGGCACCTACCTCTGTTGCGCTAGCCGTCTAAAGATAGGAGGTAAGCTGATTTTGTTTTAATTCTGTATACGCGGTAGTTATCGAGCATATGTAGCAAGAGTTAGTGCGTATACCCAAAAGCTAGCGACTGGAAAACGAGTGAACTCGTTCGGTGCCGTACTCGGTGGCTGTCGCCGTGTGTGCGGTCTTCCGTACTGGTCGCTAGGCCTAAATTGTCATCGGGACTCCGTGGATGGAGCGGCGTTGCTCTACGCCGCGCTGCCAGTGACGTAGAGTACTGGGGGCCCTCTCGCTTTAGCGCTGCGGGTCAGTCCCAGACACGGAGCTTTGAGGCTCTCCGGCGTGGGCCGCGGCACCCGAACACACCTGTGCTGGACTGTACACGTCTGTTTTTTCGTTCTTTTTTCCTCGGGCGCGTAAAAGCCGAAGTCCAAAGTCCACTCGTCGAACAGCGTTCACCTGCACCTTCTCCGATTTCCGGTCCGTTGGAAACTTGTGAGAAAAAAAAAAAACCCTCCGTGTTTCGCAGCGAGTTGCTTGGGCGGCCCAAAGCGCTACAAGTTGCACTCGGCATCTTTCGACGAAAAGCTGGACAGTCTTGTGCGCACCGACGTCCTCGCTAAAACGAGTCTTGGAGTCCTCACAAGCAAATAAACAAAAGGCTATACCGAAGCTACACGGGCTACAGATAAAAGCAATGGCTAAACACGCCAATCACAAGCGGAAGTAGCTCTGGTAGCGGCTCAAAGAAGCGCACTCCGCGCAACGCCCGGACCGGAGGAAAAAAAAAGAACGATACTGACGTCACAGCCCAATGTTGCTTTAACGATCGGCAAGGAGCAGCGGCTCGCGGCGGGTCGCATTTTTATTATCGGCATTTGTTTAGAATGCGGTGTCCCACGGACGTAATATTTTAGCTGGGGTCGTATTTTGTGCCACTACAGCGATACCAGTAATTTATTTCATTTTGAGTTTTGGCCGGAGTTGCCCTTTAATAAAATCATGACGTATGGTATCCCAAGCATATTCTCATCACTGAGCAGCCTAGGACAATGCGGCATTTGGTAGTTAAAAAAATTGAAGAAGCAAGGGCACTAAACCACGCCCCGTGTATCTTGAGCTCTCAGCAACGGTCACTTGTGGTGACAAGGCTGAGCTGAGCGGAGCGCCCTTCGTTCGGCCGCAGGCCTGACTACAACGAGGGCCCCGTGTCCATGACAACCTCCTCGGCGGCGGCCGGTGGCGGGGGCCCCGCGGGAGGCACCGCCGCGGCGGGAACCGTGGCCCAGCGCGAAGCAGGCGGTCCCAGCGACGTGGACAAGGAGATGACCGACATGGTGGCCGAGGAGTGCTACCACAAGGAGTTACGCGACGTGCTCTGGACCATCGTGTCCCTCAAGCTGGACGACATGCGACTCGCCACGTCCCAGATGCGCGCCGCCTGGAAGTCCTACGTCCGTAACACCAAGATCGTCGACGACATGCTGCAGAACAAGGACCGCGCGGTCAGGGCGCTCAAGGTGAGGCGCACATGACCCTAAAGGCTAGTCCACAAGCCCGCAACCGCTTACGACCGGCTTCTTGTGACCTCTTACGACGAGAGAAAAGACTGGCACACTGGCGCCATCTATGACGGTGACCCTGGAACTGCATTTCACTTGAGTCAATATTTTGCGGTATTTTCGTGATCAAATGCAAGTACTATCCATAAGAAATGATTGTTTTACAACATTGTCAAAAATAATTGTCAAGCCAAAAAAAAAATGATGCGCGAAACAAATAAGACATTTACGTAAATGCAAAGCGTTCCACGGTTACCCGATAGATGCCGTCAATATCTCTTCTCGTCGTAAGAGATCCTAAGAAGTTTTAATGCACTATGTAGTAAGCAGTCCCCAGTGTGTGAGCCGGCCTTCACATTTGCTGCTTCCGGGAGATCAGTAGGCGAATGGAACGATGGGCCTGTTGGTACATTCGCAGGAATACTAAAGGCTCCAGGGAACAAGGCGCAGAACAAATGCGCACTGTTCTTCTTTTTCCTTGTTTTATTCTATGACGCTTTTAGTACTTCTGTGATTGATAGACGCTAGAGTTACTGAATATGTTTTCAGAGTACCGAAACTCCCAAGCTCCGCGCCGTGACGCTCAAAATCATCCATATCCGTGCGGCCATTTTGGATCCTCGCATAGTACGCTGTACAATGACTACTTCATAGCGCGCCGTTGGCGTTTCGGACAGGTCTTTAGGTAAGTGTGTGGAGCTGTAGATAGCCACCATAAATCATTTACGACATCATTTACATTGCAGTGTAGCTGCACTCGTGTAATCGTAACTTCGTGGTTCACGCTAAAGACACCAGGTCAACAGTCATACCCCACTAGTTAAATATCTCATATTGAGATTCGTCACACTCACTTTCTAATATCCAGACTGGCCTATAAATCATTCGACGAGGGTGGTCTGTGCCGTGTTCCTGTTACAGCGGCGAACTTTATCGCTTATAGCTTAGCCACCTCTTTCTCCCATCCCAATAAGCCGCTGGCATTTTCAGAGCGCAGTGCGTGATGTGCATGAGCGATTCTTAGGCGCCCGTTTCCGACTTGAGCGGCGTCGGCGTAACCGCGCGGTGCATGATGGGTAAATTTCCCCGCTAAATTTAGCGGAAAATTTTTCCCGCTAAACTTAGCGGAAAAACTCTTCCCGCTAAATTTAGCGGAAAAGTTTCCCCACTAAATCTAGCGGAAAAATGTCCCCGCTAAATTTAGCGGAAAATTGTTCCCACTAAATTTAGAGGAAAGAAATCCCCGCTAAATTTAGCGGAAAAATTTTCCCGACAAATTTAGCGAAAACATTTCCCCGCTAAATTGAGCAAAAAATTTTCCCGCTCAGTTTTAGCGGTAAAAATCTCCCCGCTAACTTTAGCGGAAAATTAGTTTCCCCTAAATTAGTGACAACAATCCCCGCCAAATTTAGTGGAAAAATTTCTCCGCCAAATTTAGCGGAATAATTTCCGCTTTAGATTTAGCGGAAAATATTTCCTGCTAAATTTGGCGGCGAAAATTTCCCCTAAATGGGAGGCGAGCAGGAGAGAAGGAGGGGCATAGCCTCCTCTCCCTACCTTCCCCTCCTCCTCCTCCAAAGCTGCTCTCTAATTCGGCGTTACAGGAAGTTGTAAACGGCTTTCATTTTTCACGTTTTTTTGGGCCTGCAAAAGGATGTTATATAAAATCATCAGCAATTCGTGAGTGTATTTACAACTGCATACAAGATGTTCAGGACTGAGCAGCAACAGGATAGAATAAAACAGTCTCAAGCTCTTTTGATAGCTTGACAATTGCTTTGCTGGCCAGATGAAGCTTGCAGCGAAATCCAGCAATGATATCCCCATGATGAGTTGGCAGCCGACGCGATCTCTGCAAATGGTTAATGCATACAAATGAAACTGACGGTGACTTACGAGAATGGCTTCATATGGAATCAATGACGGTATAAACTCGAAGCACCAAGAATGTCTATGTCACCGTGCGTACTAGCCTGAACCGCAAGACGCTTCTTTTTGACTAGAGGCACCAAGTGAGACCTATCTAAGGTCATGCTGTCAAGGCTTCATTAGTGTTTCTTGTTCCACAAGACAGGAAAATAGCGATGTAACCAACAAAGCAACTCAGATGACAACCGCCTGAGAGCCCATTTACAAAAGATTGTTTGCTTAAATGGCGCTATGAGTCACCCGGACATTCGTGCTTCCAATTTCGCATGCAAAGCTTCTGTAATAAAATACATTGGTTTTTACGCTTCATACGAAGCAAAGCAATAGATATTTTGCCAAATTAGCCAAGCATAAAGAAGAATGCTAAGAACGTACACGCGCTGCTTGCGCTCGCCTTATCAGTGTAAAAGATTCGAAGTAAAGAACCAAAATAAAGTCGATCTTGATGATCAAGCGTGCAGTGCGTGATTTGTTCTGAGTTTTTGGTTTCGAACAGTTAATGCTGCATGTAACTACACTCGAGCACGCTCCTTCGAGCCTGGGTATTTAGAAAAACGTCTATTTTAATAGAAAACACTGCAATGGATTTGTTGTTCAGGAGCAGCCGTTCATTGAAGCATCGTCCGTACAGAACCAACCTCAGTAAAAGCAGTCTAAACGGCTGTGAGGCGACGAGCGACGAACGATACGCGGAGAAGACCAGTGAAATACACTTACCTCACAAAGCTTGCTTCCCGCATTCGGCTTGGTATACTCCTCCCCTTCTCAGTGATGGACAGTCCCAGAGACTCCTGCGTGTAGGCTGCTGCGTGGTGCTCTCGGAACACCAATCATTGGCCCATCTTTAATCAACATGACTAATGGAAGGGCGAGCGTTATCGCGCACCTATGCCTGTGCCCTCTCGGCTGCATATTCGCTAAAACGTGCTATCGACCGCCTTTCTCATTGGCTGCGCCAAGTGAAGAATGGTCACTGACTGCTTTTACGAGTGTATCGAGGTGTAACGTACACAGAGGGACTTTTTAAGGCTGGTTTGCACATCGCCGTGGTACGCCCCGCATGCTGTCTGGCCTTGCACATCTTGTGTTCAGTTTATTACGCAGTGCTCAAGGAAAGAAAACGGACCAGTGGAGCGCGTGTTCCTGTGTACACCTGCTGCGATATCTGCAAGAGGCAGCGCACCTTGGTGTCGCGAGTCGCACATGTCCACAGCTGAGCCTAGTACGCAACAACTGTACGCGCTAGATTCACGACTCCCAATAGATTCTCACTGCGAACCGATACCCCAAAGCCAGACTGCGTTTTTTTTTTTTACTGCGTTAGCATTTGAACGCTGACTAAAACCCGGTGGTGCCTATTGTTTTTCAGCTCCGGGAAGATAGGGAGAAGGAGGGGGAGAGCGTGACGCGTGCGACGCTCCCACTGATTCAAAGCGCTGACGTCAGCACGCGTCAACCTCTCTCTCTCTCTCTCTCCTGCGCTGACAAACTGGCAGACACCGCCGGATTCTCGTCAAAACAGGCCCTTTCGTTTTCGTCAAAGTCACGCGCACAGCCGGCGCAGAGCCGGAGAGGAGGAGGAGGAGGACACCT